>BQNB010045042.1:0-44527 GCA_026074375.1 Tanacetum coccineum
TGACCCATATATCCAAATGCCCATGTAACCAGGTTTCTTTATACCTCTGTGACCCTTTTATCCAAAGTCCATACTCTGAATTATCATATCCCATTTCCGCCATCTAACAAAAACAAAAGGTTTGCTTAAAAAAAGAAAATAAAAGCTACCCAGATGATCAAAAGCGATGTACATTCAGTGGCGGACGCAGAAATCAGTCATACACGCTAGTTCGTCAACTTTTAAGTAAAGTGTATCAAAATTTCCTAAAAAAGCTTGTTTTTGATGATTTTCGAAAAATATACATATGCATACCTTCCTGAAGGTGTTGTACTAATAAACCATCAAGATTTGACCAAGCATAACGATTTAAGGTTCCATTGATTAAATAAAAAGTCAACTGAATTAAATATTACGTTTATTTAATAATCTGAACTTAAACGGATCTAAATCGGCTTATGAAACATAAGTCCATTTGGGCTTATATTTCATAAATTCGAATTTTCAGTCTTATTGATATAATAAACTTATATAAGCCCATAAGTCTCAAAATAAGCCAGAAAATTGGAGCATATGAAATATAATCCGAAATATAAACTTATATAAGCCCACAAATGTCAAAATAAGCTAGAAAATTTGAGCTTATGAAATATAAGCCGAAATCAAATAAGCTCATAAGCCCACATGTAAGCCGAAACAAGCACCCTAGAATATCACCCCAGAATAATGTGCGTGCATGCATAAAAAATAATTCGAAGTTGACATAAAAATAAAAAGTCATTGAAATCACCTTGGCAGTATCATAATAGGGTTTCATGTTTGCTCGTCCACCAATATCTCGATCGTTGTTTGAACAAAGATTTTGCTCTCGCTATCGAATAAGAATTTTGTCTGTTTATATAAAGGGTGGGGTCTAATCGATTTATGGTAGGACCCACCAACAATTATAATGATAGAGTTGTTATATATAGCCGTGTCCTCCAAGTTGTATCCTTGACTAACACGGAGTAAATTTTAAGAGAGTAGATAGAAATTGGTTTTGGCGAGATTAATCGGATTGACATTTCCGGTAAGTCTTGAGTATTTTCGACGAGTGTTGGGTATTTCTGGCAAGATTTTTTCTAAAAGAAAAACTTCTAATAGATACAAACGGCTAATATAAGTGATTAAATGTCAACGTCTGTCTAGCAGAGTTGGTCAGGGGGTTTTTCCCCATGCGAGAAGTTTCAAGTTCGAGTCTCTCCATGGTGGTTTCCTTCTGTAGACGAATGAGAGTGGGCTCCCACTAACTACACTAACTATATCGGTACTAACCCAGCCGTTCTAAAAAAATATAAGTGATTAAAACAAGTTTAAGTTTAGTTTTGAGTTTTTTCGGCAAGATTTACAGGTTTCCGAAAAGTTTGACCACCATCAATCGTCGTTGACCGCTGTTATGGTTGACCGATTTGTTTGAGCGATTTACACAAATCAGAAACGTTGACGGTTTAGTAAAGCTTAGGCAGCGATTAATTAGCCTTATAGGCTTTTTTGCGACACTGCTAAATCTATATCTATATCTAGGGTGTATGCCTTTTTCTTGAGTCTTGAAAAACTTAAATTACACCTAAGCACCACTTAATAAACCCTAAACTTGACTAATTACAAACTTGACAACTTTTCAAAAACATACACTATATTAATTTCACAAAACACACGCTTTTTATTTCAAAAAACATATGCTTTGCGTCAAGGGTCGAACTAGAGTTGCGATTTCCCGAGTATAATTATTTGTCGTTATGCACCGTCGTTTTGCATGAATGTTCGTTTTTTGACTATATTATTATCTTAAGCAAAATTGAAATTACAAAACTAAAAAAATATAACACCCCCAAAATGGGTCGCGGCGGAATATGATGTTTCGGGGTATTACTTCATAGATCAATAGCAGAAGATATGAGAACGGCCTCTAAAAGAGTCGTTTAAAAACTGATACATTGTATTTCATAAATGGTTCGTTACAAAAGCCCATAGGCTTAACTTGTTCAACTTGAGAAAGTAAATATTTCACAACAGAAAAATATCCCAAAATGCAATGCACGTAAATCTTTATAACGACATGACTTCAAAAGACGACCATCCAGTGTACCCATGACTTGCACCTTATTGACCTGAGAAAACATGTTTAAACTGTCAACAATAATGTTGGTGAATTTATAGGTTTATAAATTAAATGAAGCGGATAACAAGCTTTCCCTGTAATAAAGCAACAAATACACTATCACAAAAATGTATTACGATATGCACTAAGCTCATGACACTGAAGCTAAACAATGTATGTATATCAAATACATATAAATGATGGTGCCCAATGTAGATGTTCAACCCGTAACATCTATGAGTCCGAAATGGTATACATTCGTCGTTTTCGGGCAACCGGTAAACTAGCAAGTGCTACTTGCCCGAACGGGAATGTTAATTCCCAAATAGATCTATTCATAACATTCGCGCTTATAATCCAGTAATTAACAGTTCATGATGATGGGCATAGTAGGTTATAGCTACTTAGGTAAACTCGTAATATTTGAATTAAAATGTACTTGCATCCATTTTGTAAAACAAACATGATCTCATCCCCGAGATTTGATAAATGATTGAAAAGTGTAAGATGGAGACTATAAACTCACCTTAATGATAAAATGAGGTAGCAACGAATATGAAGCGAGCAAGGTAAATGGTGCACGCGAAAACAAGGCAACACTATCCGCTACCTAAATAATAATACGCATATTATTAATCATGTAATATACTACAATGCATGCAATCTTGTCCTTAGTATTGTGCTTGAGTTTGAGAAATATTACTTGTTTAAAATGTGGTTATTCAGAAAAATTAGCCAAATGTATCGGGTCATAATCTCTTACCATTAAACATGTAAATTACGATATCGGACAATTTAGAAACTAGGTTGTAAGTACTTCTCTAGTTAATTTAGTCGACATTTGATTTGGTCTCTAAACATGTCAATCAAATGGACGAAGTTATAACAAAACGAATTTAAAAATTAAGTTTTCTTTATAAAATTTGGGGAACAAACGCAGAGTTTTGAAATCAAATTCTGGGCTCGTTGCTTAATGAAATTACAATCCAAAAGTTGTTTTGAAAACTAGGCCAGGAGTACAACAATTCATCTTTTATAAGTTTTGCAATTCGAAGTCGTTATAGTGATAAAAAACGAGGCCAAAGTAAGAGGTGTCGACCCACTCAGCCAGCGGTATTAACAAATGAATTCACGTGACAGCAGTACTAACTTTAGGTTCCATTTTTGGATTCGCTACTAAACCTTATGACAAACTACGAATACCATTGTAAACTATGTCAGGTTTACTACAACTTTCATTAATTAAGTTTTACATTTCGAGGTGATTAAGCTGGTTGAGAACGGGTGTGAATGTGGTGGTGTCACAACTTTCCAACATTATTAACTGTGAACACACGACAACAGCATTAACTTGAGACTCAGTTTGCGGGCTCGATTCCTAACCGTTTACGATGATTCAAGTTGCTAAATAAAGCCTACTATATCAACTATAAAACGCCCCTATTTGTTGACTCTATGTCTAAGTCTAAGTGGGTCAAAACAAGGCCTAAATTTGACCCAACAGGATAGTTTTCATGCACATAAAATAACAGATTTGTAAGTCTATTTCCTGCTTCGTTATAAAGTGTTAGAAGCTCAAATTTTGCAAGAACGCTACTCCTATACTATGTTAACGAATGATAAGCTCGGAAATTCCATTGGTCAAGTTTGTATATGGGTTTCTCAATGAATGAACCCGTATACATCAGAAGGTTTACTAAAAAAAGTGTTTTGCTTTTAAACTTGCAATTCGGCTAACTATGATTAAGTATCTATATTTCGTTACAAAGAGGTCTAGCACACGGCTTAGTAACAACATGTGGTTAAGATTTCTACCAAATTAGTAGTTAACAAATTTAAGTTCTTTGTTTCTGCTACAGGAAAGATACAAAAGTGTGTGTTTGCAAATGGTAATCATGACGATGGGGGTCGTGTTCATATTAGTTTTAAGGAAGTAAATTTCTCAAGCACAATAAATCCATATGACATGATTGCATAATAATGAATGGCAAATATTATGAACGTAAGACTCACAAATATTCGGCTGTGTAAAGGATAAAAACTAACGAAACCCTAATTTTGCTACAAACCAATTCGTGACCCCAACTGTTAAACTAAACGTCCCACAACGCTTTGCTCTCCACTCATGTACTTGTAACAACCCGTAGAACACCTCTTGCTTGCTGGAACTTCGACCAAAAATAAAATCCAAAAGTGACGAATTGGGTTTAGGGTTTTTAAGGTTTTGGTACATGATGAAGGATGTATAATGGTGTGGGTTTGATTGCGTATGAGTGTGTGTGAGTCGAACCAGAATGACAAGGAAAACAAACCAAGTGAGATGGTGAAGTATGATACTGATGATGTTGTTGTTTCTTCTGGGTTTGCAAGAGGGCATATATATACTCGAATGTTTTGCATGCTTAAAAATTCATTTATGGTTCACATTCTTGTGTTAATATATATAAGGCAAGGTATTTTTAAGGGTGATACATAGTCAATGTATAGTGAATAAAAGTGGTTTACTGTTGGAGGCATGGGAAGCATAACAAGAAAGAAAAGAACAACTATATTGCACATGGGTGTGAGGATTTATAAAGAGAAAGGACATGGGCTTTTACCTGGTGGTTTAAGGAGATAAAAGAGACTTGGAATATTTGTGTATATCTGATAAAATTAAACATGTGTAGATGTGTTTATAGGAGAAAGGAGTGTTGACACTTATGCTAGTTTGTAGGAGCATATGGGTTTTTATTTTAAGTTTTATCGAGTTTCCTAATGTATAGAAGTTATAATTTCGGTGTAGTTTGTTTTGAATGGGTTTTTACTTTGATAAAATTAAATGGATGTGATCATGTAACTTTTTCTTGTCGTGAAATAAATTAAATAACGAATATGAGGGGATCGTGTAAGGTCCTAATGAGTTTAGTTGACGTTTCTAGCTAAACGTTGAATTTTCTTGTCTACGCGATTTAACTACCGCGGTTTAAATGAATAGCTACGCGAAATAAGCTAAAAAGGTGAATTATGATAGTAATTGAAGTAGAGAAAATATAATAGAATTTGCTGAAATGTGGTTTATAGTGTTATGTGACATCATATCAACATATAAAATGATAATTCTCTTGCCTCACATTTATTGTCTTTCTGAAAAAAATAAACACAATATATTAATTATATGTTTAAGTAACTAAAATATCATTTTTACCTTTAGAGCATCAGGTGTAGTCAAGGTTATAAATAGCGCGAGGCGTGGCGTGGCGGCATGACCAAGCCTCATGCCTTAGCGGCTAAGGCGAAGCCTTTGGGGGTGACTTAAGGCGGCACAAAATTTATTAATATTTATATATTTTCATCATATGTCTTATATATCGAGTTTACAAAAAGCGTTATACATAACAATTAAAGTTAGAAAACTATCATCACATGTAATATTCTTCATTTTATAAAAAAGTTTTTTTATTGGAGTTTAATCCAAAAAACTCACCACGCCTCACGCCTTAGCGCGCTTTATCACGCCTTTTCATGCCTCAGCTCACGCCATGCCTAGAGCCGACGCCTTGGTCTGTTTCGTAATGTGGAGGCCACGCCTCACGCCTTAGCGCTTCCATAACGCGCCTTTTAGAACCCTTGGTGTAGTGTAGTGACTCAAACCAAACTGTCACATCAACGACATGTCAACATTTCCTCTCTTCACTTCTCTTAATTGATACATTAGTTAGCATTTCCCGTTTTCATTTCTCTTTCACTCACACACTAAAAAAAATACTCTCTTAGTTTGTGATCACGTCTTCAACTTCAAAGTATCAAGACCATATAGCAAAGTCTTCATGAAATTCCCGTTAGATAATGGCAAAGACATGAGTAACAATAAAGCATGATTATCTCATCCGATATATCATAATCTATAGTGGCTAAGTTACCTACTAGCTTTTAAAACTCATAAATATGTTAAGACTAACACTTACCTTGATGCAGGTCGAAGGTGTATAACTTCTTCTTTAAGTACAAATGATTAGATAACGACTCTCTTTCGCATAAAGTCTTACCGGTACGTCTCCATGTTGACCTCCCTTAGGACCATGTCACCCAAACACAAGATCAGTCCACTGTGCGCAATCTTTACCCATCTCATCCCATGTCATGTTTGCTACCCATGTACGCTGTAGCCAACAACACAAAATCACATTTATGCTGAGTTAATAAAGTTTTCATCTTTATCCTTCACATTTTGAAATCCTCAGTTCCGTCAAATTTTCAGATGTCAAACTTGGTCCCCGTCATCTTTGTCCTAACTCTTTTCTAAAATCATAACCTTGTTTATATTAACCTCATAACATCGAACTAAAAAAGTACCCCATGTCAAAACATCACTTTTGAAACCCACCATACTCAATTAAAATACAAACACAACACAAAACCTAATTTAAGAAAAAAAACAAGATTTTTGATTTGGCATAAGCTAAACGTTTGGCGTGTAAAATGGTGTGTGGTTTGACGACGCGTACCCGATGTGATGGTCTGGCTTGGCTAACGGTACACGTGGGCTTGACAAAGGTGTCAAGCACTACACATGATTCTCTTATATTTGAACTAGCTTTCTTATTAGGGATTTTTTATCTGGTGCTCTAGGGGCATATGATAGGAAGTAAAAAAGTACACAGAAGGTACGCAGGGACTCACAAAAAGTATACAGGGGCTTATAAAAATATAGGTCCCTGAGTGTTTATTTAAGTTCATGTGTACTTTTTGTATCATTTTTTTCATTCTTATCATGTGCCCTTATGACACAAGATAGAAAAACTCTTCTTATTATAATCAATCTCTTAAATGTTGCAAAAAAATAATTAAGGTTAGAGCAATAAAATTAAATTAGGGTTTTACCCATTAGGCAATGTTTAAGTCAATTTAAATGATCTATTATTTACATATTTAGAGTAATTATGTATTTAATGCATAATAAATAAATATACAAATTAACTTAAATAACATATTATTTTCACATTTAAAATAGTTATGTATTTAACACATAATAAATACACTACAAAATAACTTTATATTTTGCGTTAACCACTACCTAGTGAGCATTGTTTAGCAAAACCCAATAAATTATAAGTTTATAGAATTCTAGATGTTATTTATCGGAGAGAAATTTTTTTTGTAGGAGAAACAAAAATAATAATTTGAGCAACAAAAATGAGACAAACATAGTAAGGGTCTGTTTGGTTTATAAAAGGATTTGGATTTAGATTTAGATTTGGATTTGGTTTAGAATAAAAGAAAATGAGGTAAGAGAAAAAAGTGATATTTTATTAAAAAATGTTATTTTAATGATAGTTAAATAAATTATATAAATATATATAAAGAGTATGTTATGGGAATAAAATATTTCTTCACGCACGCATCTCGAAGAAAAAAATTTCTTAGTATATTTTCAAAACGCACCCTGATATTTAACCTATTTACGACTTTTTTATATAACAAACTTTATTTATCAAATATGGAGCGCATATCTACTTATTCATTCGGGGAAAAAAATGTCATTGAAAAGATCGTCAAATTGCGAATGAAACGAGTCTAATATTGCACTGCTTCTTTCATGCGTACGATTTTATTAAAAATGTTGAAGTTTAATATATATATTTAAAAAACCGAATTTCCAAAACGCACCCTGAACTTTAACCTATTTACGTTTTTCTTTCATATTTTTTAAAACTCAATTTTCGAACCGCACCCTCAACTTTCACCTACTTACGACTTTTCAATAAAATAAACTTTATTCGTCAATTACAGAGCGCATATCTATCGATTCATTCGGCAAAAAAAAGATCGCTGAAAATATCGTCGAATTGCGAACAAAACGAGCCAAAATATTGCAATTGTTCTAACATGTGTACGATTTTATAAAAAATATTGAAGTTTAATATATATTTTAAAATATTTACGGAAATAGTCTTTAGGGTATCGGTTTGTTGCAAGGTTAGTCTCAATCGCTGAAAAATAATACTTGGCGTTATCGGTCCGCTGAAAAAATAGTCGGGTAACAAACCTCGTTATTATAAAAAAAGTGGGACTTTTTGTTTTTAAATAGTGAATTTATATAAAAACTATGAGAGAGAATGTACATGTGGGGCTCAATTGTGGTTTTCAACTACAAAAGTCCACCGCTAAGCCTGGAATCGATCTATCATTTCTTGAATCTTATTTTGTTGCCAAAGCTTGAACCAAACAATTATGTATTAGAATAAAACCATTACTTGAACTAAAAAGTCATAAACCAAACGCCTCCTAAAACTACGGTTACCAAAAAACAATATAATAATAAATTAAAAATAAAAATAAATTTTGTTATTCTTTATTTTGAAATAATAAAAGTTGACCTCAATGGTCAATATTTATCGCCTAAAAGAAAAAAGGTAGTGATAAATCCACGGAACTTTTTTATACATCCACGGAACTTCATTGCAAATTTACAACTATGCCCCCACATTTAGTTATCTATTTTCTTCGTCATCTCACCCGACCAACACCCACCTACGTTAATTATGACGGCACCTTTTCCGCCGCTGCATTACAACATCTCAATCTAATAACATGAAGCTTGATGAATCCACAAAATGATCTATAGAAACAGTGTAGTTGCAATCGGGTTGTCACTTTAGGTCATTCAAAAACAGCCCCATGATCATGACCTCCTTCCATGATTTCGAATGTGTTAGCAATAGATATTACAAACCATTTTTTATAACACAAAACCATTCACTTAATCTGGTTGTCACAACTTGAAGGTTTGTTAGTCACTAGTCAGTACATATAGTTCTCTAGTGTCCAGTTATAAATAACATTAAAGGTAAAATCACTTAAAAGAACAACCAAAAAGAATCACTGAACGAATTAGCAACCCTTACCCAAGTTAAAGCAAAGTTCTTAAACTGGTTGGAGACCCACAGTAAGGAAATAAGTGGTAGCTCACGACTAACACAGTAGCTGCTCTCGTGATGATCGTTACACATTTTGGAATACATTTTGGTTTCGATATCATTAAGTCACCCACGTTTGTGAATGAATGCCATTTTTCAATACCTCATGTTTACTGATGTCAACTAAAGCTATGTGATTATGAGTTTTCTTCGGCCATTATAGTAAAAACTAAAACTTGTCATAAATTAGTATTGAAAGAGCTTTTTGTTATTGGATTGCAATGTTTCATGCGATGCAGTTAATGGCAGAAAATACGTTGGTATAGAAGGCGTACGATGGTGATGATGAAAAATAAAGTTATTTTAATTGTGGGGTATAAATGTAAATTTACTCTAAATATCCGTGAATGTATAAAAATCATCCGTGGAAATATCATCTCCAAAAAAAAATATGTGAACATTATATATAACATTGAATAAACTTGACAAAAAGTAGTGTATTCAAAAGTAAATATGCTTTAACCGGATGAAATAATTTGCAATTTGCACCTATTTTTATAAGTATCAAATAACTCAAAAACACATAAGATAACTATCAATGACGAATTTAACGATGTCTTATTTTGGTATTATAATGCTAGTATCATATACGACAATACCAACCAGTTACCTGTTTATAAAATATGGTAAATTTATCAGGAAAAACAAAAAAAGTATATGTTTTTGAGTTTACGGATATCCAAAATCAAAAAAGATATGTGTGTCTGAAAATTAGGATATCTGAAATTTCATTTAAGATATTAGAGATTACAGATATCATAACTTTCATATTAAAGCATAATCTTTAGTAGATCAAGCAGCAAAACTGGAAATCACTCTTATTACTTGTTATTTTTTTACATTAATAAAAATCAACTCCGATCATGCCACATCATTTTTTGAAAAAAAATTTGTAAACTCTTTGTGGTTTTAGCATTCCCTCTTTTCTTATAAAGAATTGGGAACGAAATTGATAGAAAAGTTGACACCTACTATGTTATTATGCTTGATTTAAGGGAGATGATTTGCACATTCTCTTAATTTATTTGCACACTCAAAATTATGTGTAATGTCATTTATACCCTTAATATTTGTGTTTTGATTTCCACACTCCACTAAGTAATTTAGGAGTATAAATGGCAACACACACATATTGTGAGTGTGTCAATCAATAAGTGAAGTGTGAAATTCACTTCCCTTGATTTAATGAAGTAATACTACGATAATGTGTGTGTGCCAATTAATAAGTGAAGTGTGAAAATCACTTCCCTTGATTTAATGAAGTAATGCTACGTGTATGCCAATCAATAAGTGAAGTGTGAAAATCACTTCCGTTGATTTAATGAAGTAACACTACGGTAGATAGTCTTTTAGCCGCTTTGTCTTCCACCAAACCACATTGAGCAAACGGATCTTCCTTCTTACTACACACAGAGGCAGGTATTTTTCTCAAATTGTAATTCTTTTCTCAAATTGTAATTCTTTTCTCATAATGTAGTATTTTATCAATTAACGTTAGATCTACAAACAAGGTTTTTGTTAAAATTAAGTTTTGTAAATTCCTAAATGAATCCACCACTATCACAATCACAATCACATTCACAATCTTCATTCGAAAAAAATTTGTATAAATAGCTTGGATCCAAATGACAATCTCACAATCCAAATCCAAATCCCACAACTTCTATCACGATGAAATCCATTTTTTGTTTCATCATCCTCGTCCTAATTATTATGTTACCACCACTGGCAGTTACCCGGCCACCTCCTCTAATGCTAAACCAGGAGGGGCCGCCTCTGGCGGGTTACGTTTACTTCAATAACATAGTTGATGCTCTAAGAGTTATTTGCTCCAAATTAAGACTCATGTTTCCAAAGAATAAAAGTCGAAATTTCACATAGATAATTGACTACACGTAATGGATACTTTCTTCGTAATCATAATAAGCCTAACTAGTGCATGAACATCCACTTACTTGTGTTGTCACTATCTATGATTTGATATTATCTCAACACTGAAAAAATGAGTCTTTTATGAAAGCACTAAATTGGTGTTGTTATCTGACACGTTGTTATAGCAAAAAGTGCTACGGTATCATTTTAGCCTTTTCTTTCGTCACCTTCTCCCATCATTTAAGTTATAGGATATCCTAGGCTTCATATTATTTAAATTAAAACACAAATAAAACAACAACAAAAAAAAAGCGAAGAGCCCTATAACATGGCTGGTGAATTTGATGTCGGAGCCAATAACCTAAGTCTGTTATGGCCTCGTGAGATAGGGCCGCATCATAAATAATCGGATCGGTACAATGTTACATTATACTGTGGATCAGTTTCTTTTTCATTTGGTCTTAGCAGCTTCATAGGGTGTTGTTGCAGTTCTTACAGATTCCATGTCGAACTTAGTAAGCATATCTTTAACGTACTTGTCTTGACTGATAAAAAGACCATCAGGCAACTGTTTCACCTGTAGACCTAAGAAGAAAGTCATCTCTCCCATAGCACTCATTTCAAATTCAAACTTTCATCAATACTCAATTCATCACACCAGGCTTTATTGGTGGACCCTAAATGATGATGTCCATCCACATAAACCTGTACCAAAATTATATCCCTGGAATCTTTCTTGATGAAGAGTGTCTTGTCAATAGTACCTCTTCTGTAGTTGTGTTGTAACAGAAAAGTAGACAATCTTGCATACCAGGCTCGAGGTGCTTGATGAAGTCCATACAGAGCTTTAACCACTCTGTATACATGCTTTGGGAAGTAAGGATCTTCAAAGCCTTTAGGCTGAGTAACATACACTTCTTCTTTAATTTCTCCATAGAGAAAGGGCACTCTTAACGTTCCAGTGATTTACCGAAAGCCCATATAAGATGCAAAAGCCAAAACAGTATGATAGCCTCTATTTGGCCACTGGTGCAAATACCTCATCGTTCAATGCCCTCTATTGTCGGTGTCTTCTGTGCATACCAACCTTGCTTTATTCCTTACAACTATGCGCTCTGGAATCCCGCTTGTATATATACTTCAAATATCCATCTTTGTCCCTATTGCTTTGTTTGCCAACAGGAGGAGGGGACAAGTCCTTACTTGCTGATTGATGAAATGTTGCATCTCTTCTTGCATAGATCAACCATTAGTATCCCTCAAGTGCTTTAGCTATACTAGTTGGTTCTAACTCGAGAAAGGAAGCAAGCAGACCAGACAATGGAGTTGGGTCCTGTAGATTGGTACTTTGTTGATCTTGAATATATCCACTGAACGCACTTTCACCAACTTAGATTTTTGTGCTCTGATTCCTTCGTTCATAACAGGAGACGCAAGATCACCATGAATCTGGCATCTGGAGATGAATTTGGTTCACCCGTTTGATAGGACCAAACTGGACTTCTATTTCCACAGCAGATGCTATTGGTAAGTAGTAGCATGAATATTAGCATCATCATACGAGGAAGATGTGAAGATGCCCGATGAGATTTGATCCATGCATACATCAGAGGGGACGGAAAATCGTGTAGTGTTTTCACTTGAGCCCAATTGTTGACCAGGAGGAAGTGTATACTCATCAGCGTAGACAGGGTTAAAGTCAGCAGAAACAGATGAACTGACAGCAGGATTGCTCTCATCAGTAGGTTCAACACGACCAGCAGGTGGAAAGCTATCAGCAGGATTACCAACAGCAGGATCACTATCAGCAGAAGGACTGCCAGTAGATACACCATCAGCAGAATCAACGCCAGCAGGATCCTTAACAGCAGAATCAACGCCAGCAGGATCCTTAACAGCAGAATCAACGCCAGCAGGATCCTTAACAGCAGAATCAACGCCAGCAGGATCCTTAACAGCAGAAACACCTTGATCTCGAATTTCAGCTTCAGCTTGACATAGTATTTCTGCTGTTGATGCAGAGAACAAATAACCTATGTGCAGCTGCGTCCTTAGTTCATGTTCTTGTCTTTGAAGCTTAGCATAGATCTTCTGCTTAATCTGCACTGCATTCCATAAATACGGGGACCTTTGCTGGATAAAGGACCTGTAATCTGTAGAAGTAATGAAGGAATCACGATCACTTGACCTCATCTTACTTCTGAATCGGAACATGATCTTGTGTACCCTGCATTTATGTTAGTTTCGTGTGTAAATGCAAGTTGTGTCAGTTTTAAAAGAGTATAACTAGTGGAATTCAGTTAAATAGTCAGGTCAAAGTACCAATCATGAACAATTCCCTGGAACATTACGGTTTATCTTCTAAAAATCTCAGATTCCCAGTGGTTTATTATACCTCTTGTTTGGTAGATTATAAAACCCTATAGGCCTTGCTATTTGAACCTACCCAACAAGATAAACCGTCTCAGCTTTACCCTCAAATTTTCCAAATAGTCACTTGTATTAAAGGATAGTTACTTGACACCAAAAGGTTTAGAGTCTTTCTGAGGAACTTCCCAGAATATCAATTCATAAGGTGTTTATATTAAGGGATTAGTTTAGATACCCTGTTTTAACTAACATGTCGTGTAACAGCCCAGTCAACACATAGGTAGGTAATTTAGAGTTGGCCAACATGGTTCTAGCGGCCTCTATAGGTCCTATTTTTCCTCTCAGCAACCCATTTTGTTCCCCCCCCCCCCCCATTTTTTTCTTTATATTTCTGGGGGTTCTAGGGTTGCTATAGTCCCTCTTAATTCCCTTTTCCCCACAAAGTTCAATAAGTTTTGCATTTTTGAACTCTGTCCCATTATCACACCTTATTCCTTTAACCTTTTTATTCAGCTGGTTTTCTATTAAGGTAATGAATTCTTTAAGGACATAAAATGTTTCATCCTTGTACTCAAAAGAAAGTCCACGAAAAACCTGCTAAAGTCATCTGTTAACACTTAGGAGTAGTATTTCTGTGGTCAATACTCTTGATATTTTGGGTAGGACCAAAAGGTCCATATGCAGCAATTGCAGAGTATCAGTTAGAAGTCTCACAGCAGAAATATGCTTATAGGAAGCCTTATGTTGCTTTCCTTTGTTGAAGCAACACAGTTGTGTTCATTGGTGAAAAACCTTCGAGGGTATCCCCATCAACCAGACCTTCCTTGGCTAACTTGTTGATTGTTTTGAAGTTCACATGAGCCATCCTTCTGTGCCATCTGGTGGATTCATCTAAGGATGCTTTTGCTACGAAGCAAGTAACCTTTTGTTCTGGTTGCAAGTCTGAGATGTGGAATGTGTAGAGATCATGTTTCCTAGGAATTCTTAGTACCACCTGACTTGCATCAGGCAATTGGAATTCTTCGGAAAGCACCAAACAATCAGTGTCTGTGAAGAGAACTTTGTTCTTTTTATCACAAATTTGTGATACAGAAAAAAAGTTATGTGTTGCAGCTCTTCCCTATCATAGTAGAATTTTCAAAGTCAGCTTGTGAAGGTCCGTATGGTGCCTTTTCTGATTTTTCTACCATCTCTCACCTCCAAATTTACGATGCCTCCTTGATCTGCACAAATTCATCAAGTTGTTTCCTTGTTTCTGTCATACTTCTTGAGCAACCATGTCACTTACCTATGTCATTATCTGTACTAGGTCATCCTACAAATCATACAACAAAGCCTTAGTAACATTGAGAGACCCAAGCCAATTTGACTTGTGCCTGCCTTGTGGATCATTAAGTGTGAAACCATGTGGATTGACGAGATCCACCCTTTACTCTTGGGACCCCCAATATTGTGGTCGGTGTATTCCTCCAAGAGTAAACCTGCTGATGGTCCTTGTAAACAGAGTTCCTCATCGTCCCTTAATCATAGGTTCATATATATTAGGACCAATTCGTTCTCCTTTGGTCCAAAGAGTAATGGTTGGATCTCGTCAATCCACATCGGTTTCACACTTAATTGCATCCATCTAGTAGCAGACGCTCAAGTGCAGTAGGTGACTGTGGCTTGGGTAAAATACTCAGAGTGTACTAATGGCTTTGTCTGTATGTATTAGTTAGGGTGATCCTAGTACAGTGTACATGACATAAGGTATTGTTGACAGTGGTTTTGTGTCAATAGAGCAGCAGTATGGCATTAGAAGCCAAGACCAGCGGAATACTGAGGAAAAATTTGATGAGTTTTGTTTGTACTCAGACATGATCAACAGTTGCTTGGGTACGTTTAGACCTAACCAGCTGGATGTGCAGGTCACTTCGAGTCTAATTGTATAGGTGGAGTGAAAGGTGGACTGTTGTAGAATATCAGGTAAAGGCCACCATACGACTTCCAAAGTTTACTTTTGAAATTGTCTACTTGTAGAAGAGATTGCAACACTTTAACTTGTTCTTTTTCTGTATCACAAATTTGTGATAAAAAGAACAAAGTTCTCTTCACAGACACTGATTGTTTGGTGCTTTCCGAAGAATTCCAATTGCCTGATGCAAGTCAGGTCGGTACTAAGAATTTCTTTGGAAACATGATCTCTACTCATTCCCCATATCGACTTGCAACCAGAACAAAAGGTTACTTGCTTCGTAGCAAAAGCAACTTAGATGATCCACCAGATGGCAACAGAAGGATGGCTCATTGTGAAATTCAAAACATATCAACCAAGTTAGCCATGGAATGGTCTGTTGATGGGTTACCTCTCAAGGTGTTCACCAATAATGAACACAACATGTGTTGTGGCAACATAAGGAGGAATATGAACATATGGCTTACATTATAAGATATTTCTGCTGTGAGACTTCTAAACAGGATACTTCTGCAATTGCTGCATTATGGAACTTTTGGTCTACCAATATCAAGAGTATGACCAGAAATACTTACTCCTTGTGGTTAAAGATGACTTTAGCAGGTTTTATGGACTTCTTTTTGAGTAATAAGGAGAAAACATTTTATGTCCTAATGAATTCAATTACCTTAATAAGAAAACCAGCTGAATTAAACAGGTTTAAAGGAATAAGGTCACCTGTGATAATGGGACAGATGTTTCAAAATCAAAAAAAAAACTTATTGTAATTTGTGGGGAAAAGGGAATTAAGAGGGGTTATAGCAACCCCTATAGAACCCCACAACAAAATGGGGTTGTTGAGAGGAAAATAGGGACTTTATAGAGGCCTGCTTAGAAACCATGTTGGCAGACTCTTAATTACCTACCATGTTTTGGACTGATGGCTCGTTAGCACGTCATGTTATGTTTTAAACAGCGGTATCTATTAACTAATCCCATAATAAAACATCCTTTTTGATAATTGTTATCTGGGAAGGGTTCCTCAGATAAGTCATATTAAAACTTTTGGGTGTCAAAGTAACTATCCTTTAATACAGTGACTATTTGGGAAAAATTTGAGGGTTAAAGCTGATGTCGGTTATCGATGTTTGGGTATGTTTCAAATAGCAAGGCCTATCTATAGGTTTATAATCTACCGAACAGAGGGTAGAAGAAGAACCCTGAATCTGATGGTTTAGGGAAAGATAACCTAATGTTCAGGGAATTTGTCATGAGTGGTACATTGGTCTTGCTATTTATCTGATTTCACTAGGTTATACTCGTTTTAAACTGACTACACACTTGCATGTTACCACGAAACTAAATAAATGCGGTTACAACAAGATCATGATTCTGATTCAGAAGTAGATGAGCAAGTGTCGTTGATTCATTCATTTCATTCTAACAGATTTTACAGGTCCTTTACCAGTAATGGTCCCTCGTATTATGGAATTGCACTGTGCAGATTATGCAGAAGAGCTTGCTAAGCTTCAAGAGACACGAACATGAAGTAAGGACGCAGTCCTGCACGATTACGTTATTTGTTCTAGAAGGCAACAGCAGAAATACTAAGTCAAGCTTGAAGCTGAAATTTGAGATCAAGGTGTTTCTGCTGTTAGGATCCTGCTTGCGTTGATTCTGCTTGTTAAGGGGATCTGCTGGCATCTCGTTGATTCTGCTGTTAAGTATCCTAGCTGGCGTTGATTCATGCTGTAAGGACTCTGCTGTGCGTTGATGATTTTGCTGTTGGTTGTATTCTACTGGCTGTCCTTCTGATGAAGTGATCCTGTGTTGTAAAATTCCATGAATGATAGCTTTCCACCTGCTGGCCGTGTAGAACCTTACTGATGATGTGAGCAATCCTTGCTGTTAGTTCATTATTTCTGCTGACGTTTCACCCTGTCTACGCTGATGATGTCTTAACACTTCCTCACTGGTCATTTCAATTGGGCTCAAGTGAAAACATTAACTATTTCCCGTTCCCTCTGATGTATGCATGGATCAAATCCTCATCGGGCATTTTCACATATTCCTCGTATGGATGATGAATTTTCATGTTACTTCTTTACCATTTAGCATATGCTGTGGGATTCTTTTTGTGAATCCAAGTACGTTCCTACAAAGGTTGTGAACACAATTCATCCGCTGTCTTCAGATCTCTTGGTGATCTTGCGTCTCCTGTCCTATGACAAGAAGCAGAGCTCAAAAAAATCTAAGTTTGGTGAAAGTGCGTTCATTCGGATATATTCATGATCAACAAAGGACCAATCATTAGTACATCCATTGTTGTCTGGCTTGCTTCTTTCTCAGTTAGAACCTACTAGTATAGCTAAAAGCACTGAGGTTCCTAATTGGGTTGATTCGTATGCAAGAAGAGATGCAAACAGTTCATCATATCAGAAAGTATGGAAACTTGTCCTATCCCTGTTGGCAAACATGCAATAGGGAAAAATGGATTTTGGAAGAACAAGCGGGATGCCAGAGGCATAGTTGTAAGGAATAAGCAGACCAAAGGTTGGTTGAACAGGGACACCGACAAGTGGAGGGCATTGATTACGTGAGGTATTCTGCACCAGCTGGCCAGAATAGAGGTCTATAGATGTTTTTGAGCTTTTGCATCGTATATGGGCTTTATGGTTTATCAGTCTGGACGTTAATGAGTGACTTTCTCTATGGAGAAATTGAGAAAAGTGTATGTCACTAAGACTAAGGATTTGAAGATCCTTACTTCCAAAGCTTGGTTACAGAGTGGTGAAAGGCTCTGTATGGATCATTCATGGCTACTTCGAGCCTTGGTATGCAAGATTGTCCTACTGTTTTGTTACAACAAACTACAGAAGAAGAGGTACTATTGATAAGACACTTCTTCATCTAAAGAAAGATTCCATGGGATTATAATTTTGGTACAGGTTTATGGGATGACCATCATCTTTGGGTCAACCAAATAATGCCTGGTGTGCTGAATTTGAGGTATTGTTTGGAAAGTTGAATTTGACAATGTGTGCTATGCGGAGGAGATGACTTTCTTCTTAGGCTACAGGTGAAACAGTTGCTGTGGTCTTTTTATCAGTTCTAGACAAGTTACGTTAAGATATGCTTACTAAGTTCTGGACATGGAATCTGTAAGAACTGCAACAAACACCCATATGAGCTGCTAAGGACCAAATTGAAAGATGAAAAACTTTATTCCACCAGTTAAATGTACACTTTGTACCGATCCATGATTGGTTTCACTTATGATATCCTCACAGCTTCAGAGGGACCTGACATTATTGGTTTGCAGTTCAGTGGCTTGTTCCCAGACATCAAGTTACTCCACTGGACTTCTCATCTGAATGCCAGTCAAGAAAATTTTCATGTATCTAAAGGGGCAACCAATCTCGGCTTGTGGTACCCTAAAGATTCTCCCCTTTCAGGTTGGAAGCCTACAGTGACAAGCGATTATGTGTTCTCATGGTGATAGGAAATCCACACAGGTGGATGTCAATTTCGGGCGGGAAGGTTTAATTTATACGGCAGTGCAAAAAAAGCAGACAATTGTGGATAATTCTTTCCAACTGAGGCCGAGTATGTTGCTGCTGCTAGCTGCTGTGCTCAGGTTCTTTGGATTCAGAACCAGTTGCTGGATTATGGTTTCAACTTCATGGAATACCAAACATCTTCATCGACAACCAGAGCACATTATGGCATTGTGAAGAAACCCTAGTCTTCATAAAAGGACAAGCATATTGAGCATTGGCATCACTTTTAAGACGGATGCAATGAGTAGAACTTGATTAGTGCTGAAGATCCACACCCGATGTCAATGTGGTCTGCTTTACTGTACACTCATCCTCCCTCCCACACCCCCCCCCACCCCAACCAAAGGCATTTGATGGACCAAGATTTGCGTATCTGGTGGTCCATATTGGGATGGTGAATCCCTCTTTCGTGAATTGAGGGGAGGTATAAGCCTAAGGGGAGGCTTGTTGTTGTATAACTGTAAGATTCTGACTTCTTGTCCGAGTGGATATGATGGTGTGGCTGTGTCTGTATTGCTGTACTGATTGCGCTTCTTAGCTGATGAGTGATGTCTAGAGTTCTATCTTGACCCAGAGATACAGGATGCTGATGCCTAGCAGTGGTACGCTATCACTACCAGTACTTCCTAGGATTGACAGAGTTGCGCTGTTCTGCTGGGTGTACTCACTGTATCTGATGGTAGTTGTTCTTTCGGCTGGCCCCCCCACCCCCCCCCCCCCCCACCCCCCCCCCCCCCCCCCCCCCCCCCCCCACCCGTTATGTTTTGGTGAGATTTGGTTGGCGATCGGAATGTGTTTTTTTCCGATTGGTAGTATATCTTTCCTGCCTGCACGATGGTTTCTGCTGGTCTTACCCCCATGATTTGTGTGGTAGTTATTCCTGCGTCTGCTGGATGCTTTGTTTCTGCTGATAGCTATGGATTATGCTGCTGATTCCGTAAACATGCTGAGTGGCATTATAACTTCTGCTGGTGGATCCATTTCTGTGATACGGGTGTTTGTTTCCTGCTGACTGCAGGGTTTTCTATGGTTGGATTGACTATTTTCTGATGGACCTGAATAAATTCATGCTGCTGGAGTTGTTTATGTGTATTACATCCATTCGTGCTGCTGGATCTGATTAAGTGCTGGTTTGGTTCATGTTCCATGCTGGAGATTATTTCAGCTGGGTAGTACAAGGTTTCTACTCTGACTCAATGCATAACTATTGCTGGTTGGTGCGCTTTGCCACTAGTCACTTGGTTTCTGCTGGTAGTATGTGCTGGTCACATATCAATTCTGCTGATTGACTTGTTTCTGCTGATTTCTTTAAGACTTGTTACTGCTGGTTGACTTTCTACCTGCTGGTCTTAAAAATATGCAAGTTGCATAGTTTTCGTTTTAAATTTCAATTAGACGGCGCTTGTGAACTAGGTCACCACTTGCCTGAAAAAGCGGCGGACAAGTTGATTTTTCACTCAATTACTTCAACTTCCGAGGTTAATATTGTACCAATCGAATTAAAAGGTTAACTTTTTCCACATTGGTCATCATTAACCTAATTACCCCCAAATACAATTTTCATCTTTCCCACACACACACACATACATCAAAATCTTTTGCCTTTGCATACTCTGTTCCTTCAACCTACATTCCGTAATCACCAATGGCAGCACTCCAGTACAAAGATGATCACAACCGAATCGCTTACTTGGGGAGGGAAAGAGGTTCCGAGGACTTCACAGATATCCTCAGCTACTTGGACCACTCTCCATTGAGGTACGCCTTAACACATGACCCTCCGGTCGTGTTTGACTCATTGGTCAAACAATTTTGGGCAACAGCTACAGTCCGCCCAAATGCTGCTGGGTCTCATGACCTAGTTGCAACTATTGACGGCCGTGAGGTGGTCGTGACTGAGTCGCTCATTAGGGCTCAGTTACAACTTGATGATGCCAATGGCATCTTTGACATGCAAATTGATGATATTTTTGCGGGTATGGGGGCTATTGGGTATCCGCCCTGGTAGCCACTTACTTTTCTTAAGCACCATCTCTCTCTCATGGAGATTTCTGGTGCATACAATTTTTGCATTGTCTTGAGCCTAAGGCTGGAAGTTGGAATCAATTTCCAAGTTCCATTGCCACAGCCCTTATTTGTTTATCGACTGGTAGGGTTTATAATTTTTCACGCTTTATCTTAGAAGGGATGATTGCGAATGTTAAGGCTACAAGACATAAATTTTTAATGTACCCATGGTTTTTACAAATGCTTGTGGCCATAGAGACAGCTGACCGAACCTTCGACCCCACTTTTGGGTTTTACTCTGAAACTGTTTTCTAATAGAAGTTAAAATGGGACGGGAACGAGGCAATTTCTTTGGACACTACCATGCTTGCCATTGCTGCTGCTGGCAATGATGCTGCTGATGAGGAAACTGTTCCTGCCCATGCAGTTGCTGGTAGTCCAGCTGTGGCACACCCTGTACCTCACCCTCCTCCGTTTTCCCCTGTTAGGGAAACAACACCGGAGAGGCAGCCTGAGACAGAATGGGTAGTCCCTAACCCTGTCTCACCTGGTACTGACTGGAGACCATGGCCTTCTGTTCTTGCACCTAGACCACCTACCCCGCCCGCACGATTTGATTCCTTGAGGAGCCATAGTTTTTGGTCCTGTCCCTAAACCAGCTGGATATGTGGACCCTGATTCTATTGACCCAATCATTTTTGGCCCACCGCCCCGTCCCTATGATTTTGTTGACCCTGCTCTTGAGGAATCCGTTATCTTTGGTCCCCTACCTAGGCCTGCCAACTATATTGAGCCTGAAGACATTACTAATCTCAATTCCTTAGTAGATGAACCTTTCCTTGGTGGTTCCATGATGAGACACATGTTGGGCATGTTGCATGACTCCCTACACATCAGCGGATGTGTTGGTTAGGGCAGATGATCCCTGCACTTCTAACTAGTTATTCTGCACAGAATGGACAGGTGTATGGGACGGATAGTCTCATTGGAAACTGAGTTGGGAAACCTCAATGAAAATAATGGGGGTGAGCATTGTGAGCTTGTTATCCCGAGGTAAGATGTTGGAGCGACGGTATTAAACAATTGAGGAAGCACGGTTTTGTGGGTGATGCTCCTGCCACAGAAGGGGATGTGGATGTTCAAGATGCGGGTTGACTTGAAAGGATTATCACGTTATCGCATCAGAAGCCCTTGGGTCAGGAATCAACTAATGCTACTGTTTCCTCTGAGGTATTAGAGGATACGCGAAGAGGAGGATGGTTCCTCTTAGGCGTAATGAGGTCGGTCATAGGACGTGCAGGTCAGAGTTCTATACTACGGCCTTTGCGACAAGTCGCGCTCATGCTCCTCGTTTCTACTAATGTTGTGTGTCCTCACGCGGGTGATTCTCTAGATCCAGCTGTGTTTCCGCCTGTGTGAGCTTGTTAAGGGCAAGACTCCCATGCCTGATTTGGAGATCCCTGTGAGTTTCTTGCAGAGGATGCACAGGGCAGGGCAGCCTCGAAGAAGAACAGGCAACTTATGTGCGCGGTTGGTCTAGCCGTTACGGCTGAGGATTTGGCTCAAGGCAGACGTTGCACTCCTCTGTTTCTAGCAGCTGTGCGAAGGAATTTAGATGAACTCGCTTGCTGAGGTATGACAGACACGAACTGGTTGACATTGGATGATGCAAGTCGGTAACAAATCCTGCACTGCGCACGTGAGTTCGTTGGGGCTGATGTCAACGAAGACAACATTATGAGCACTTGACTGCCATTAAGGGACGGAATAGAGTGCCTTGGCAGAGTTACGCTTAGAGCACTCAAGGGTAAGCCGCTAGCAATCCGAAGTCACCAAATGCATGCGTAACTTGTCAAAAAATCAGTGAGTGTGGCAGCTCATAATGGTACTATCACTATGAAAGCTGTCACGGCTTGTCGAAACAACCGTTGGACTGAAGAATACTGAGGAATATCTGCAGACTCTGGAAAAGGATCATTTATTGAGTGATCAATTATCTATTTCGACCAAGCCTGCATCACTGAGCCTCTTCTAAAAGACAAACGGGGTTGAAACGTGGCTTCTTCACAGCACTCTGACTGTTTGCTTGCTACCACACACCTTGCTGGAATGGTTCCTGATTCTGCTGGTGGTAGTAGTTTTCATCCTGATGATTTACTCCTATGTTGGTTCTGTGTTCCAGGAGACTGTGGTGGCTCCACTTGATACTTAACTTGGTTACAAGTTAAGAAAGTATATCTTTAATAATAGGTCAATTTACTTGCCCCCGTACAGAAACAAAACTTTTTTAACACGCCCCCATCTCATCCCCCACCCCCCACCCCCCCCCCCCCCCCCCCCCCCCCCCCCCCCCCCCCCTCCCCCCCCCCCCCCCCTCAGGCAGCAATGGTTTATGCTGACTTCACGACATGAGCTTGGAATTTCTCATTTGAGATTATGACAACAGTTCATTCTGTGTCACCGGTCCGTTCTGATCACTGTGTCCAACTTGATGTTTACTCTTTGACTTTGTTTGTTTGTTTACATCGGGGTTGTGTGTTCATGACGTTTTTCTTGGGCTAGTAGACATGAGGTCGACTCCGATAGGTATGTAGCGCATTGCTGCTGACCATGCATATGAAGAATTGAAGTACTCGCTGAAGTATACTCTTTCGGGTCAGTATGATTTATGGTTGCTGGTGTTGTGGTGGTTGTGACAAACTCCAGATGATGAGATTTTTTTTTTGTTGATCCACGGGTAAAGGTTGAACCTATTTTGAATCTGCCTACTTCTCTCCTCGGCCTCCATCTTGTAGTAAACACGTGACGTGCGAAGTGATAAAAAAACCTCTTTGTGGGATAGACCAGTTGACGACTTCCTCAGTTCTGAGAGTGAGAGTGATGATGATATTACTAGAGGATTATATTCCCCCTATTCCGTATGGAGCATTTAAAGATTGGGAGATTGTGCGTTGCCCGCTTCGTAACACTTATTATCATGTGTATTATCAGGATAATCGACGGCACAAAAACTTTTTCTACCTGAAAGAGTTGCTGCCTCATGTCTATCGTGAGGATCTCCTTCTTTTACGTCGACGGATGAACAGGTGTACCTTTTGGCTCAATCCTGATGTAGGATGTTGGTTTAGACCTTTGGAGAGACGTCAATATGTTGTGTTGTCAGTCCCTTATTATGCATGTTGTGGAAGAATTTTGGAGAACACAAGATGACTGGGTGGGAGCAAGCTGGAAAATTGTATTCCAAGAGCTCTCTGTTCATGTCTTGGACTTTCACATGGGAAAACTGTTTATATAGTTTGGGGACAAGGTCTATCACTATCCGGGGCTCCACTGCTTGATATTGAAAGGATGTTGCGTCACAGGCTCACAGTTCCACCCTCATACTGTCGGGATGTTGTGGTTGCTGGAAGTGTTATTTTGAGACGATGCAGGATGGTTTGCGGGATAATCCTCAAATGAGTGTCTTGCATCTGCTCCTATTGTAAGTATTGTGTAACTAGTTAGTGTTTGTTTTCATTAGCTCTCAGTTGAGTATTGATTTAAAAAAACAAAACATGTTAAAAAACCCTTTCTTTAGTGGTTAAAGGGGTTTTTGTTTGGTTATATGATAGTCTCGTGTTGTATAATTTTGGTGTTAGTTGCGCTTGCCACTGCACGACAATGGTTTTTTCATCTCACCATGGCCTAACAGTCGAGAAAGAAGGTTTTTGGCTCACCATTGCAAACGGCTTTAATGTGTAACTCAAATCCGTTGATGGTTGCCAGGTTACCCAAAACTGGATGGTTATCACTTTCCATATTCTTTGTATGAAAAGTGGCTAGTCCATAGCAAACGGCTCATGGTAAAGACCTTCTCAAATCCGTTGATAGTTGACAATTTACTCAAAATTGCGCATTCATGGTCCCTATTCCGATCTCACCATGTTTCATGTACAAAGAGTTGACATGGTCATCAATCCACCATGGAATTTACCTTTTCTAGGTGCCAAAGGATTGACTAACCCTGAGCAAATGGCTACAGGTAAAGGCATCTCAAATCCGTTGATGGCTGTAATGGTTTGCCCAAAACCATATGGTATTCACATCACCAATGTTTCAAGTACTGAGAGTTGCATGGTTCTCAGTTTGACATGGACATAAACCTTTTCTTGAGGTGGCCAAAGAACTGACTACTCCAGAGTTAATGGCTAACTGGTAAAGAGACATCAAATCCATTTACATTTTTTTTTTCAATGATTCACCTCTCACAGGAGTTAACACACCTGGAAGTGATGAGAATAGACTAAAATTTTTTGATTTGATGTACATACCTTGTTCACTGGTGCTGTTTGCTGCAAAGTCTGGTAGTTGCTGCTTAGAGATGTTGCTGCCTCATTTGATTCTGCTGTTCATCGAGTTCTTGCTGTTTCCTTTGATGCTGCTGTGGCTTCTATAGTTTCTGCTGCTTGTTGTGCTGCTGCTGGATACTGTTTGTTATGCTGCTGCTTACTCTGTTCCTGCTGCTCTTCAATTCTCTTGCCTCAAGAAGATCTATCTAGAAACTTGGAATTAACGGAGTCAACACCAAGTTTAGGGAGGATTGTTGGGACAAAATTACAAATGACTAAGTGTCGTTTCTGCTGTTTGAACATATTCGTTTCTGATGATAGCACTAAGTCGTTCTGCTGACAGTTTAATAGCTTTCCTGATGATTAATGTTCCTTAGCTGGTTGGCAGATCACAGTAGCATTCTGCCTGATTACTGTTTCTGCTGGTCATGTTCTCGTTCTCTGCTGACAGAGATAGGAATTGTGATTGTTATTGATAGATGTTAATTAATGTAATTAGGATTCTATGGTTATATTCTAGTATTATTCATTAATATAGGAATGAGATAATTAGGAAGTGATTGATAATTGAATGTATATCTTTACGGATTTTAGTTTTCTTGTTGGACTAATTTAAGAGTTTTCTTCTCTATAAAAGAAACCTTTAGGCATTAGGGATGGATACCGATTGTAAAAGAACAAAAAATCAATTTATTATCAATAAAGATCATAGGGATCGTTGTTCATATTGTTGTTCTTCTTTATGAACTGTTTAGTTTCCTAGCTCTTAACATCTGCTGAGTCTCTATACGTATGTGATTGTGATTACATAAGTTTATCATTCACAAAAGGCTAGAAGATCTATCTTGTGTCCTAGATCCTCACCTCTCTCCCCCCCCCCCCCCCCCCCCCCCCCCCAAAAAACCCATCAGATCCTTCTCGCAAACCACTTGCCTTGGGTCTCCTCCCCCTCGCTTCTCCACGCTCTCTTAGATTGTTTCGATTATCACATCAACACATCTACACCCACCCTTTGTGCATTTATCTAAGCATTACTGTAACAAAACCATAGTAAACCCTATTGTCCAAATTTACACGCTTGGTTTCCTCCTTTTAGTCGTCACTATTTAGTCAAGCGATCTCGCTCAGAGTGGAGCTATCGTGGTCTTCTAGTCTATAATTAATCTCTGTCTTCAAGTCCTTGCAAGTCTTAAGTTCATGGTTATCATCATTTATTTAAATGCATTCTTGCTGCTTAGATTACTTGTGCTTGAGAAATCTAAGTGAAAGGCATAAATGAAAACATATATACATAAGGATTGTTGAGTGCTTACTAATGTATACGGGTTCATTGAGAAACCCGTATACAAGCTTAACCAATGAAAATTATGAATTTATCACTCGTTAACATAGTATAGGAGTTGTGTTCACACGAAATTTGAACCCCTAGCACCTTATAACGAAACGGTAAATGGATTCTCAAATTTGTTATTTTATGTGTATAAAAACTGGTCTGTTGGGTTGACTTTAGGCTTCGTTTTGACCCATTTAAACTTTGACATAAGGTCATCAATTAGGGGCGTTTTATAGTCAACATAGTGAGCTCCATTTAGAAATTCAAATCATCAAAAACCATTAAGAAACGAGCTCGCAAACTAAAATGGAAGTTAGTACTGTTGTCGTGCTCTCAACAGTTAAAACCGTCGGAAGTCGCGACCCCCTCCCTTTAGCCTTATTTTTTATCACCGTAGCGACCTCTAACTATGAAACTTATAAAAGATAAAATGTAGTAGACCTAGCCTAGTTTACAAAAGTATTTTTAGTTTGTCATAAGGTTAAGTAACGAACTCGCAAAGAAGACTAAAAGTTAGTACTGCTGCCATATTTTTTTTGACCAAGTTAATACTGTTGGCTGAATGGTCGACACCCCTTAGTTTGGCCTCGTTTTTTGTCACTATAACGACTTCGAATTGCAAAACCTATAAAAGATGAATTGTTGTACTCCTGGCCTAGTTTTCAAAAGTATTTTTGATTTGTCATAATACTAAACGGGAGTATCCCCAAACACCGAACCGGGTTGTCAAGCCCATAGATCTATTAATTGTAACAGCGGCTACCCATCATAGGTAGTTGACGGTTCACGATTGTGGTCTTTTGACAAGAGGTACTTAATGCAATTAAGGTATATATTCGGGTCCAATATACATGGAAAACAACTTGTGTTCAATTTGATAAAGTAGCATATATCTCCCTCACGGGGTTTCAGAAAATATTTAAAGTTATAAAGGCGAGGCTATGAACTCACCGTAAGTAGAAGATGATCGAGAGAGAAATCAACCAAGAGATGAAGTGCTAACGATTTAGCCGTGACCTATAAGACGTGACGCGACTTAGTTTTATATATAAGTAAAAACAATATGTAAGAAAAATTTGACGAGTATAGGATATGTTTCTAATATATGCACAACATTGCACCTAGACTTAAGGAATGACTAGATATTAGATTTGTATTAGTAGTATAATTCCCTAATTAAAAAAATACATATTTATTGTGTTTATCAAGCTTATAACCGGCCCCTCTAAGTGGGGTGGGCTTGGTTGGGCTTTTGTTTGCTAATTTGTTGTATTAATTTGTTTTCGAGCCCAATAACCTATTTAACTCGATATTTGTTGTAAAATTACGATTTCTTCGACGCGGTTTTTGACTAAACGCGAATAAAAGATGGAAAATAATAAAAATAAATTAAATTAAGCTCTCATGACTAAATACGGCTTTCGTTGATTTCTCGATCGATAAACGAAACAATTTAAATTGTACGATTCACGAAAGTTTTAAAATGGACGATTTTAATAAAAATCGATTAAGATAATAAAATGAAATATTTAAAATTTAGAAATTAATTATAATTTCAGATTAAGTAGTGACCTTAAGTACGAAGAATTTTAAAAGATAAAAATAAAGACGGCTATACTTAAACGGATAAACTGCCTATATCGGCTTAAAATTAACAAGAACGAGAAATTGTGAATCGCGTAAACCGTAGAACACAAAAGTTCACTTTACAAGAAAAATGAGAATGAAATATGAATTAAATATGGACATTAAAAGACGGATTGTCACAGGGAAATCTTGCTATCCGCTTTATTTAATTTATAAGCCTATAAATTCACCAACATTATTGTTGACAGTTTAAACATGTTTTCTCAGGTCAATAAAGTGCAAGTCATGGGTACATTGGATGGTCGTCTTTTGAAGTCATATCAATATAAAGATTTACGTGCATTACATTTTGGGATATTGTTATGTTGTGAAATCTTTACTTTTTCAAGTGGAACAAGTTAAGCATATGGGCTTTTGTAACAAATCATTTATGAAATCCAATGTATCAGTTTTTAAACGACTCTTTTAGAGGTCGTTCTCATATCTTATGCTATTAATCTATGAAGTAATACCCCCAGAATATCATATTCCACTGCGACCCATTTTGGGGGTGTTACAGATTGGTATCTAGAGCCAAGGTTATAGAGAACCAGGTCAAATGTTTTTACTTGGTCTATAACCGTTTTTAAACATTGTGACATTCAAAAGTTTTCAAAGGGATATACAAACTAGTGTTGCATTTAGTTTGCATCTAATATACACACTTACATGTCATACATCATTTTATCATTAGTTGATTATCCTAAGTACGTACATAGGTTATATACGTGTTAATATTACAGTACGTATATTACTGCTTGTCTTATATAATATACTTATACAAGTTTATATTATGGTTACAGATTAGCCATGTCATCAGATAATGCATCATCTGCAGTCACCTATACGTCCATATCCTTTTATTCGAATGGACTATCATGGGGCATTCCACTTGTGAATTCCGGCGAGCTTCCTTAGATAGACCCCTACGAGGAGGTTGCCCAACAAGGGCAGGCACACCCACTGTCACCTGCTTATGTACCTGATCCCATGGAGTTGGACGAGCATGTACCAGTATATGTTCTGGAGCCAGAGCACCCGGAGTACCATGCACCATCAGATGATGACATTCAAGTCGAGGATCAGCCTTATGCCGATGATGCTTCACAACCGACTAATAGCTGAGTAACCTGATACATTGCTGACTTGAATTCGATAGAGGAGGATACTGATGAGGATTCTATTGATTATCCAGATAAGCCTGAGGATGGCGAGGAGGATGACGATGAGGATCCTAAGGAGGATCCCGAAGAGGATCCTAGTGAGGAGCATAAGCCCGAGGATGACAACGATGATGATGATATGGATGATGAGGACGAGGAGCCCATTGAGGTGGACCGAGACAGGAGAGCACATAGCTCCGTTGACTCTTCCTTAATACCTATTGATGACCTTGTTCCTCAAGCTGGGGATACAGAGCATTTGAGACTAGACTGATGAGATCTACCTACACCTGGAAGCACCTCAGACTAGGGTCCCTTTTTCTTAGACACATCTCCGTAGGGCATGGAAGACTGTCAGACTTGAGCCACCCATGTCAGCATCCATGGAGGCACGTATTGCTTAGCATGCTGTCACACCTATACCATCCACCAGCCCTGCCTATGACCAGGCACCACTAGGTCATAGGGTAGCCATGATTCGTATGAGAGATGACATCCGCGAGGAGGACATGCCACCTCGGAGGAGATTTATACTTACTGCTCCCCCACCTGGGTGTGACTAGCAAAATTCTTCTGCTGCTGCTACTATAACCACCAAGAAGGTCATATGATTTTGTTGTATACTGTTGAGGTAGCAAGTTAGATTCGTAGTCCTTGGGTATGATGACCCCCCCCCGTACTGTGCTAGACTGCTGACAAGATAGAGGCTTTGGTTATGTTAAAACTTTACAGGCTTCTGAGCATAGGATGATGACTTCTATCGAGGAAGTCAACTTGAGGGTCAGCTACCAAGCACAGGTTCGCAGGCAAGAGAATGAGGATTTCCATACACAGCTGCATGACACTCAGACTGACAGCAGAGACATTAGACTCGAGATTGATGTAGTAAGAGGCTAGAGGACAGCTTACGAGATAGAGTTGCATGAGGTACATCAGGCTTACCTTAGTTCCAAGGCTCGGAACAAGGCATTATTGGCGCGACTTGAGATACTAGAGACTCACATGAGTCGTATAGAGTGGCAGCGCCAGAGAGCTAAGGATGATGCAGTCAGACAGATGATGCATATCCATGTACTAGAGGCTAGAGCTCAGATTGATAATGGGGAGGACACCAGGCAGTTCCAGGTATTGTTCTTTCATTTCTACTATCTTGTATAGTCTATTATGTTTTTATGGGTAACTCCGCTAATAGACTCTAGACGTATTTTCATTTTCAAAACTGAGATCATTAGTGGCATTTGTATTCAAACAAATCATGTATAGTCACATTATGTTATGAAATGTTGATGTTTTATGTTATGAGTGACATCATTTATATTTATTCACTCTCCATTGTGTTGTGGTGTAGTTATTACTATCATACCCATTTGAATCGACATTGTGATTATATCTCACGTACATTGTATTCTTGTGATTAATAGAATCATCCTTGTAACAAGACAAGGAACAAACGACGCCATGACTCCAGAATCCATTCAAGCCATGATCGAAATCGGAGAATCCAAAGAAACTCCTACCCACACTCAGGATGATGCAAGCCAAAATTCGGTGGAGGACTCAGAAGGCCTGTGCAACCTGCACGTATTTGTTCCTACGCCGATTTCATGAAATGCCAACCCTTGAACTTCAAAGGAACTGAAGGCATTGTTGGCCTGTCTCAATGGCTCGAAAAGATGAAATCAGTATTTCACATTAGCGGTTGTGCCATTAACAATCAAGTGAAGTTCGCTACCTACACTCTGCTAGGTGCTGCACTAACCTGGTGGAATGGCCATGTGAGAACCTTAGGTCATGATGCTGCCTATGCTATGACTTGGGGAACTCTCAAGAAGAAGTTGACGGACAAATATTGTCCAAAAGGTGAAATCAAGAAACTTGAAATTGAACTGTGGAATCTTAGGGTCAGGGGAAACGATGTTGCAGCCTATACTCAGCGTTTCCAAGAACTAGCCTTGATGTGCACCAAATTTCTTGCTGATGAGACCGAAAAGGTTGACAAGTACATCAGTAGACTTCCTGATAACATTCATGGGAATGTCATGTCTGCAAGACCCAAAACTCTTGATGATGCTATCGAGTTGGCCAACGACTTGATGGATCAGAAACTACGCACTTATGCGGAAAGACAGAATGACAACAAAAGGAAGGCTGATGATTCATCAAGAAACAATCAACAACCCCACAAGAAGCAAAATGTAGCTAGGGCATACACTGCTGGCCCTGGTGAAAAGAAGGCTTATACTGGAACTCTACCTCTGTGCACCAAGTGCAATTACCACCACACCGGGCAATGTGCACCCAAATGTGGAAACTGCAAGAGGTATGGTCATGCTACCAATGATTGTCGGGTCAATACCAACAACAACAACAACAACAACAACAACAACAAGAATCAAAAGGCAGGAGCATGCTATGAATGTGGTAACACCGACCACATCAAGAAGAACAGTGGGAATAGCAACGGGAATGACATAGCTCAAGGAAGAGCTTATGCTTTGGGAGGAAGAGATGCTAGCCCAGACTCTAACGTCATCACGGGTACGTTTCTCCTCAACAACCGTTATGCTACAATTTTGTTTGATACTGGTGCGGATAGGAGCTTTGTATCTAATACCTTTAGTGCCTTGATTAACATTACCCCCACTACGTTAGAAAGTCATTATGATGTAGAATTAGCCGATGGGAAAATCATAGGAGTTAACACCATAGTACGTGGTTGCACCCTAAACTTCATGAACCACCCTTTCAACATCGACTTGATGACGGTCCCACTCAGTAGTTTTGATGTCATTATTGGGATGGACTCGTTAACAAAGTATCATGGAGTGATCATATGTGACGAGAAGATTGTACGTGTTCTGTCCGGAAGAGAGATGTTAATTTATCAAGGTAATAGGAACAACCAAAAGGAAGAATCCTGACTAAATATCATTTCATGCACTAAAGCACAAGAGTATTTGTCAAAGGGATGTGATGTCTTTTTGGCACACATTACCACGAAGGAAGACAAAGACAAGTGGAGGGGAAGCGACTTGAGGACGTCCGATTGTAGAGCCCTTTTCCTGAAGTTTTTACCCTAAGTCTTTTCCCGGTATTCCACCAGCTCGACAAGTTGAGTTCCAAATTGATTTGAATACCTGGTGCTTGCACCTGTAGTCACGGGTTCCTTATTCATTGCACCATCAGAAATGAAAGAACCGGCGGAACAACTTCAAGAACTATCCGACAAGGGATTTATAACACCTAGCTCTTCACCTTGGGGAGCCTCGGTCTTGTTTGTCAAGAAGAAGGATTGGTTCGATTTCCAATGTGCATACGATTATCTGGAACTGACAAGCAATATGAAAGCACCGTTATCCACTTCTGAGAATTGGAATGACTTGTTTCGATCCAACTTTAAGGGTCGAGTGTCTACTTGAAAATCGACTTACGATTAGGTTACCATCAGTTGAGAGTTCGCAAAGAATACATCCCCAAGACCGCGTTTAGGACGAGTTATGGGCATTATGAATTTCAAGTAATGCCTTTTGGTTTGACAAACGCACCGGCGGTATTTATGGACCTCATGAATCGGGTGTGCAAACCTTATTTGGATAAGTTTGTGATTGTCCTTATCGACGATATACTAATTTATTCAAAGAACAAGGAAGAGCATGAAGAAAATCTCAAATTAATTTTGGAGTTGCTTAAGAAGGAGGAGTTGTACGTAAAATTTTCCAAGTGTGAATTTTGGATTCCAAAAGTACAATTTCTCGGACACGTGATTGATAGTAAAGGCATTCTCGTAGACCCTGCAAAGATCGAGTCAATTAAAGATTGAGCATCTCCTAAGAGTCCAATAGAGATCCACTCGCCGGTTATTATAGAAGGTTCATTGAAGGTTTCTCCAAGATCGCAAAGTTCATGACTAAACTAACTCAGAAGAATGTGAAGTTCGACTGGGGATAAAAGGAGAAAACTGCATTTCAGTTGATCAAGCAGAAGCTATGTAGCGCACATATTCTGGCCTTGCCTAAAGGATTAGAAAACTTTATTATTTATTGCGATGCTTCGCATAAAGGATTGGGTATTGTGCTTATGCAAAACGAGAAGGTTATAGCCTATGCCTCTCGACAACTAAAAATTCACGAGAAAAACTACACCACTCATGACCTAGAGCTTGGAGCTGTAGTGTTTGTCCTTAAGATGTGGAGACACTACTTATATGGGACAAAGTGTACCATGTTCACCGACCACAAGAGCTTACAACATATCCTTGACCAAAAGGAGTTGAACATGAGACAACGACGATGGTTGGAGCTTCTTAGTGACTACGATTGTGAAATCCGCAACCACCCAGGGAAGGCGAACGTAGTTGCTGATGCATTAAGCATAAATAAAAGGGTTAAACCTTTAAGGGTCCGATCCTTAGTCATGACTATTGGCTTAAACCTTCCTAAATAAATCCTAGAAGCTCAAACCGAATCATTAAAACCTGAAAACCTAACTGCTGAAGATGTTGGAGGTATGCTCCGACAAGACCTTACAAAGGAAAGATTGAAACCCCGTGCGGACGGAACCTTATGTCTAAACAACAGGAGTTGGTTACCGTGTTATGGTGACTTAAGGACTCTAGTCATGCACGAGTCTCATAAGTTAAAATATTCTATTCATCCGGGTTCTGACAAGATGTACCAAGACTTGAAGCAGTTGTATTGGTGGCCTAACATGAAGGCGAATATTGCCACTTATGTTAGCAAGTGTCTGACTTGTTCTAAAGTCAATGCAGAGCATCAAAAACCTTCCGGTTTACTAGTCAAACTGGAGATTCCAGAATGGAAGTGGGAGAAAATCACCATGGATTTCATCACTAAACTCCCTAAGACGACAAATGGTTATGATACCATTTGGGTGATCGTTGATTGTCTTATAATCCTGCTCACATTACGTTCCTACCAAAAGGAAACTGATCCCAATGAAGAAGTTAAGGAAGCTTTACCATAAGGAAGTAGTCTCCCGACATGGTTTGTCCAGTTTCTATTAGCCCTCTATTATCTCCGATCGTGATGGTAGATTCACATCACAATTCTGGAAAGTACTTAATAAGGCATTGGGAACCCGATTGGACATGAGTACGGCCTATTATCTCGAAACTGAAGGTCAAAGTGAAAGAACTATCCAAACTTTGGAAGACATGTTACGCGCTTGCGTGTTAGACTTTGGAAAGAATTGGGATAGACATTTACCGTTAGTGGAATTCTCTTACAACAACAGTTACCATACCAGCATAAAGGCTGCACCATTTGAGGCACTATATGGTCGAAGGTGTGGCTCACCCATCTGTTGGGCAGAAGTTGGCAAACGGGGGAAGTTAAACCCTAGGTATGTCGGCCCTTTCAAGGTGATCGAGAGAGTCTGAACTGTTGCCTATAAACTTGAGCTACCACAACAGCTAAGCCGAGTTCATAACACGTTTCACGTGTCAAATCTGAAGAAGTGTCTGTCCGATGAATCACTTGTAATCCCATTGGAAGAACTACATGTTGATGACAAGCTCCACTTTGTGGAAGAACCAGTAGAAGTTGTGGACCGTGAAATCAAACGATTAGTGAGAAGTCGCATTCCCATCATTAAGGTTAGATGGAACTCTAAACGAGGTCCTGAGTTTACCTGGGAACCCGAGGATCAATTCTAGCAGAAGTACCCACATCTCTTTAATAAAATCGTACGTTCGTTAAGTGTCGTGACTTGAGCCTTGGGGACAAGGCCCTTCTAACGGGAGGAGACTGTAACATTTCGCATTTTCAGGTCAATTATACGACTTTAACTATTCTAGTATTTATTTCTAAACTTATAAGTGGTTACTTTTTTGTTTGAATCGCGTAGTTAAATTCTAATAAGTAAATAAAAACAAGCCTTATATTCCTTCTTTGTTTTTAAATGATACATACAATAAAAACTACTTAAGCAATTAACCTAACACACGAAATTAATAAATTTTCCTAAAAGCTAGCAAAAATTTCGTGTGAACATTTGTACAACTCCACAAATCAGTAAATGTTAAACTTGGATAAATATACACAAAATCCCATCTCATTATAACTCAAATACCCATTGGATAAAGCCCATATCCCAATAAGCAAAGATATTTTTGAAATCTATATCTACTAAATAAAAGCAATTTAAACAATTAAACAAATACGAGAAACAAATAAAACGTAACAATTAAGCAAATAAACTAAATTCAACCCCTAAAAATGTAAACTAAAATTCTAAACCTAAGTTAGGACAAAAGAAAATTTTAGGAAAAAGAAAAACTTTTTTTTATTATTTTGAATTTAATATGAATTAAAAAAACTATTTTTAATCTAATTAAATCTAGAAAAGAGCAAATTAAGTACAAAAATTTGGAAAAATGATTTTTTAAGCTAAGAAAAGTCTAAAATATCATAAAAAGTCAAATAAAACTATTTTTAACTATTTTTATTATTAAAATCCTATTTTTAAAATTTAAAATAAAAGCTCAAAAATGAAATTTTAAGATCTAAAAAGTGTAAAAATGATTTTTCTGGATGTAAACCTAAAGCTATTTTTTATAAAACTAAAAACTATTTTTTTGTATTTTTCTGAATCTTTTTTATATTTTTTATGTATTTTATAAAATTTTAATCTTCGAAAAATGATTAAAAATAAAATAAAAGATAGAAAAATCTGAAAAATTCAGGAAAAGTCCTAAACTCTAACAGGAACACAAGAAAAATAAGAAAATCTAATTTGCTAAACGAATAAGCTCCCAAACCGACTAGCAACTAGTTTTTTAATAAAAAGGAAAATGAAAACGTTTATAAGTATTTAAAAGAAAGAAACTATGACGGATGAGCTAATGTAGCAAATTGGTTAACATGTTGGTACTATAACTGAGAGGTCGTGGGTTCGAGTGTGGTGGCAACCCCTTTTTGCACTTTTTATTTTTTTTTAACTTTTTTGAAAAACTAAATACTAGAACTTAATAAGGACTCTAAAATAAGCTACTTTAACAAACGGGACATAAGCTAAAACTAAATAATAAGCTCTAAAACAGCTTATTAAAGCTGCTGTCACAGTGAGTGGGCTTTTGGGCTTATTCTCACTTAAAAGCTTGTAACAAGCTCAATTTAAGCTTAAAATTAAAAAGGAAAAGTGTTCTAAGAAACTTATAAGTAGCTTAATCTAAAAATGAAAAGAAATTAGAGCTTAAAGTACTTTTAAGCTACTGAAAATAAGCATGAATTAGACAAACTCAGGACATAAGCAAATTAGCACTAAATTCAAATGAGCTAAAAAACTTAAAAAGCTAAACTGGACTCTAAAACTTTTAAGGACTTATTAAACTACTTATAATCTATCTATATAAGCTATAAATTCTACCACCTTAAGCTAAGATTCAAAAATTAATAAGCTAAATTACTAACCTACTGTTTTTGGCTTTTGATGGTTTTTGTGACTTTTGAAAGCAAACTTAACTAAGTAAATAAGCTAGGAAATAAGATAAAAGACTTATTCTATATTAAGCTATAACTAGACCTTAACCTACTTGAATCTAAGATCCTAAATCCTATTCTTACTTAACTAAAAATTAAGCCAAAAGTAGCAGTACAAACTGTGACAGCAGTACTAACCTTTTGGTTAGTACTGGTGCACTTTGCACAAGTGCAACACAAAGGTGCAGGTTTCCTAAGGGAAACCTTGCACTTAGACACACTCAAATTGTGTGTCTAAACACAATGCTAGCAAGATCCAAGCCTTAAGGGCTTTGGATCTTAATTTCACAAGCAAAAAGATAGTCAAAAGTGTCCTGGTGTAAAAACACTAAATATAAGCTCAAATTCTTATAATTTTCAAATCTACTTTATAAAAACTCATTACCTAATGCTTTTAACTAAATTCTAAACTGACTAAAAAGGTTTTGCATAAAATTATTGACTTTAGATGGTCAAACTAGCTTATGCCAAACACCCCTTTCAGGCTATGACAGATTTGAGAAAAGCTTTTAAGGTGCAATCTAATGAACAAGCATTAACTACCAGATAAGAACTAGCTTAAATCTACCCTAACAAACATGAATCAACAACAATATTAAGCTATAATATAAGATTAAGCTATTCTCTACTATTTTTGGTTTTTTAAAGCTTAAATGACTGATTATATAAAACTATGATCTAAATTATGAAAAGCAAAAACAGATGAACAATTGTGACTAATTAGCTAAATTAAACACAAATAAGCAACAATAAGCAAACTTAATAAGCAAATAAGCAGATCTAAATATGGAAAGCAATGAGATCACTATTTAAAGCTAGAATAAAAGGAAATAAAAGAGAGACTTACAAACTCCTCTAGCTAAACAAGAGATCTCAATTAAGAGCAGCTACAAGCTCCCTAGCTTATTAATAAGCTAGGGTATAAGTCCTTGGGATCTCTTCCAAGATAAGATCCCCTTCCAAAAGCTCAATTCCAATACATTCCATAGTAAATGTAATTAGACTGGTTTAAGGTTTAGTAAGGCTTAATTCTGAATTGATTAAGCTCTATTTCAGCTTATAGACTGAAAGAGCTTATTAAGAGCTTATTGAGAGAATTTAGCTTAGTTAAGAGAGCTTATGAAAAAGAAATTGGGAGAGATTAAGAAAAACTGAATTTCGTCATTAAAAGAAAACTTGCTTACAATACTTTAAAGGAAAATTACAAGATTAAAACATCATTAAGATAAGAATTTGAAATTTAAGCTACCAACTAAATTGAAAGCTACTTGTAAAACTAAAAGAGCGATGTGAGAGAAGAGAGGGCCTTTTATAGGCTTGTTGAGGAAGCATACGTAGTCTAGCTTACCTTTACACGCTCACTTTTTCAACTGAGCCATCCAATCAAGCAGATCAAAAAGAGTTGAACATTATACAACGGCGTTGGTTGGAGTTGCTTAGTGATTACGATTGTGACATTCGTTATCACCCGGGGAAAGCAAACGTTGTTGCTGATGCTTTGAGCAGGAAAGAACGGTCTAGACCATTAAGAGTTCGAGCCTTAGTTATGACAATGGGTTTGAATCTTCCCAAGAAAATCCTAGAAGCTCAGACCGAAGCATTGAAGCCAGAAAACCTCAGTGCTGAAGATGTTGGAGGCATGCTCAGAAAAGACCTCCCAAAGGAAAAGTTGGAACCCCGTGCTGACGGAACTCTATGTTTGAACAACAGGAGTTGGGTACCGTGCTTTGGTGACTTAAGGACTCTGATCATGCACGAGTCCCATAAGTCGAAGTATTCAATTCATCCGGGTTCCGACAAAATGTACCAAGATCTGAAGCAATTATATTGGTGGCCCAACATGAAGGCCGACATTGCCACCTACGTTGGCAAGTGTTTGACTTGTTCCAAAGTCAAGGCAGAGCATCAAAAACCTTCTGGTTTGCTGGTCCAACCAGAGATTCCAGAATGGAAATGGGAGAAAATCACCATGGATTTTATCACTAAACTCCCTAAGACGACAAACGGTTATGATACTATTTGGGTGATCGTTGATCGTCTTACAAAGTCTGCTCATTTTCTGCCAATGAGAGAAAATGATCCAATGGAGAAGTTGATGAGACTGTACATGAAGGAAGTAGTCACCCGACATGGAGTGCCTGTTTCTATCATCTCTGATCGTGACGGTAGGTTTACGTCACTATTCTGGAAAGCACTTCATGAAGCCTTGGGTACTCGTTTGGATATGAGTACGGCTTATCACCCAGAGACCGACGGCCAAAGTGAAAGAACGATCCAAACTTTAGAAGATATGTTGCGCGCCTGCGTAATAGACTTCGGGAAGAGTTGGGATAGACATCTACCTCTAGTAGAGTTCTCTTACAACAATAGCTATCACACTAGCATAAAGGCCGCACCATTTGAGGCACTATATGGTCGAAAGTGTCGCTCACCCGTCTGTTGGGCAGAAGTTGGAGATGCCCAGCTTACTGGTCCTGAAATCATTCATGAGACAACTGAAAAGATCGTTCAAATCAAAAGCAGGATTCAAGCCGCTCGTGACCGACAAAAGAGTTACGCCGACTTGAAGCGTAAGCCGATGGACTTTCAAGTTGGTGATAGGGTCATGCTTAAGGTTTCACCTTGGAAAGGGGTTGTACGTTTTGGCAAACGGGGGAAGTTAAACCCTAGATATATTGGACCCTTCAAGGTGTTGTCTAAAGTTGGAGATGTTGCCTATAGGCTTGAGCTACCACAACAATTAAGCCGAGTTCATAACACGTTCCACGTGTCAAATCTAAAGAAATGTTTGTCCGATGACTCACTTGTGATTCCGTTGGATGGGCTCCGTATTGATGATAAGCTTCATTTTGTTGAGGAACCAGTGGAGATCATGGATCGTGAAACCAAGCAATTGAAGAGAAGTCGCATTCCTATCATCAAAGTTAGATGAAACTCTAAATGAGGTCCTGAATTCACGTAGGAGCGAGAAGACTAATTTAAGAAGACGTACCCACATCTCTTCACCAATACCGTATCTTCGTCAAGCAACTAGTCTTAAAGCTTTAAGGACAAAGCCCATTTAACGGGGAAAGACTGTAACATTTCCACATTTTCAGGATATCCTATTATACTACCTCTACTCCAATTATTATCATAATTCATTTTTAAGCTTAATTCGCGTAGCTTTTCATTTAAACCGCATTAGTTAAATCGCGTAGAAAAAAATTCAGCATTTAGTTTAAAATGTCATCTAAAATCTTTAAGACCTCACAAGACCCTTGCTTAGACTAAGATCTTTCTATAATCATTTCTATTGCTTCACACGACAAGAAAAAAACATGCTTTCACCTATTGCTAAACCCCTATCAAAGAAAGACTACCCAAAAATCATATAAAAATTTAGATATCAGGAGTTATAGAGGACTATGACATTAGTGACCTTAAAATAAAACTTGCTAATGCCTACAAGCTTCCAACCAGTCGAAATATCCTCTCATAAGGATCTGATCATGTTTTAAATTTTGATGATATTCACAAGAATCCCAAATCCCCTTTTTTCTCCTTAAACCATTGGATAAAGCCCATAATCTTTTCTTTATAAATCCTTAAACCCATGTGAAATATAGCTGTTCTTTTTTCCTTGTTTTGCTCACCAACGCCTTTAATCTCTTCATCCCACAAATAGTACTCGACTTTTAAACACTATATAAGATGCTTACCCCAAATTCATTTACATAAACATGTGACATCTATATTTGACTAGTAAAACTTCCTCATTTTTGTGTATAAATATCGCACCCATCATTCCTGTTCTTCACAAGCAAAACTCTCATCCAAACTCTATAAGTTTTGATCCTCACAAAGCTTTGTTATTTCCAGCAAGCACAATAACCCACACCTGGTGCCATTCATCAAACATAAGAAAACAAAAACCCTAAAAACACTAAATTCGTTCCTTTTGTTTCTTCCTTCTAGTCGGAACCCAAGAAAGCTAGAGTGTGGTCTACGTGAAGTTACAAGAGTATTAGAGGGGTGAAAGCTATTGTAAAACATTTGGTTTAGAAGTGGGTCAAATCTCAGAAGTTAAGCAATTAGGGTTTCCGTTTGGATCAAGTCATACCCATGTCTTTCTCTAAGCGTTGTGAGTATCACACAATAAATCTTTTCATTTTTCAATATGCTATATTATGTCATTCAGTATTTGTGCTTGAGAAATTTATGTAGAAAAGATATGACAAAATCTATTCGCGAAAAATGTGCATACCTTCTGATAATTCGTGTATCATATGAACCAAACATTGGTTACGGGTGTTTTTCGCCTTGATTAAGTAATTAAAACATGTTACTCAAGTGCCCTAGATTATTCCCTCTCCTTGCCTAAGTGGTGTTTTGTGTATAAAGATCGATTTGGAAATCACAGGTTTAGCTAACCCCTTTTTCTTTTAACTCGTGACAAATGGGGTGACTTTGGGGGTAAAACACAACTAGTAAACATGTCTCATAAATCCAGAACTTGATTGCTATTTGTAGTCGACCTAATAAGCTTTATTTAGCAAGTTGAATCATCGAAAATGGTTGAGTAACAAGCGTGCAAACTGAGCCTAAAGTTAGTGTTGTTGTCATGCATACCAACAGTTAAGACTGTTGGCAGAATAGGCCGCACACCCCTTACTTTGTCCTCATTTTTGACCACGATAATGACCTCGGCCCACTAAACTTATAAAGGATGAAGTATAGTAGACCTAGCCTAGTTTACTAAGATGTTTTTATCTTGTCCTAATACTGAGTGATGTGTTCGTAATCTACGATCAAAGTCAGTCGAATGTCACTTGTAAAACACTTAGTCAAAAATAACTATCTCTGTTTTGGAACCAGTCGCGACACCCTCATGTTTGGCCACGTTTTTAACGTATTAAACGACATTTTTAGAAGAAACTTAAATAACGAAAGTTATAGACGCCATGACCTAGTTTTTAAAACCACTTTTGGTTTGTAAATTCATTAAGTAACAAATCCAGAAATTAATTGTAAAACTCTGCTTTTGTCCCACAAATTTTATAATTAAAACCTAAATATTTCTAACACTTTTAATATGTTTTGTTACAACTTCGCCAAATTGTTTGACACGTTTAGAGACCAAACCAAGTGTCGAATGAATTAACTAGAGAAGTACTTATGACATAGTCTTTAAAATGTCCGATATCGTAATCTACATATTTAATGGTAAGAAATTATGACCCGATACGTTTGGCCAATTTTCATGAATAACCATATTTTAAACAAGTAATATTTTCTTAACTCAAGCACAATACTAAGGACAAGATTGCTTGCATTGTAGTATATTACATGATTAACAATATGCATACTATTCATTTAGGTAGGGGATAGAGTTTTGCATTGTTTTCGCGTGCACCATTTACCTTGCTCGCTTCATATTCGTTGCTACCTTATTCTATCATTAAAGTGAGTTTATAGTCCCCATCTTATACTCTTTAATCATTTATCAAATCTCGGGGATGAGATCATGTTTGTTTTACAAAATGGATGCAAGTACATTTTAAATTCAAATATTTCGAGTTTGCCTAAGTAGCTGTAACCCACTATGCCCATCATCATGAACTGTTAATTACTGGATTGTAAGCGCGAATGTTATGAATAGATCTATTTGGGAATTAATAACCCTGTTCTGGCAAGTAGCACTTGCTAGTTTGCTGGTTAGCCAAAAATGACGAATGTATATCATTTCGGACTCATATATGTTACGGGTTGAACATCTACATTGGGCACCATCATTTATATGTATCTGATATACATACATTGTTTAGCTTCAGTGTCATGAGCTTAGTGAATTTCGTAATATATTTTTGTGATATTGTATTTGTTACTTTATAACAGGGAAATCTTGCTATCTGTTTTATTAAATTTCTAAACCTATAAATTCACCAACATTATTGTTGACAGTTTAAACATGTTTTCTCAGGTCAATAAGGTGCAAGTCATGGGTACATTTGATGGTCGTCTTTTGAAGTCATATCACAATAAAGATTTGTGTGCATTACATTTTGGGATATTGTTATGTTGGGAAATCTTTACTTTTCAAGTTGAACAATTTAAAGCCTATAGGCTTTTGTAACAAACCATTTATGAAATCCAATGTATCAGTTTTTAAACGACTCTTTTAAAGGTCGTTCTCATATCTTGTGTTATTGATCTATGAAGTAATACCCCCGGAACATCATATTCTGTTGTAACCCATTTTAGGGGTGTTACAGATTGGCATTAGAGCCAAGGTTATAGAGAATCAGGTCAAATGTTTTTACTTGGTCTATAACCGTTTTTCAAACATTGCGTCAGTCAAAAGTTTTTCAAAGGGACATACATGCAAACGGGTAGTGTTGCATCTAATTGCATCTAATATACATTCTTACACGCCATGCATCATTTTAGCATTAGTTAATTATACTTAGTGCTTACATAGGTTATATACGTGCTAATATTACGTTACGTATATTACTGCTGGTCTTATATAATATACTTATACGAGTTTATATTATGGTTATAGATTAGCCATGTCATCAGACAATGCATCGTTTATGGTCACCTATTCGTCCATATCCTCTTATTCGAATGGACTATCATGGGGTATTCTACTTGTGAATGCCGACGAGCTTCTAGAGATGGACCCCTACGAGGAGGTTGCCCAATAAGGGCATGCACACCCACTGTCACCTGCTTATGTACCTGATCCTATGGAGTTGGACGAACATGTACCAGTATACGTTTCTGAGCCAGAGCACCCGGAGTACCATGCATCATCAGATGATGACATTCAGGTCAAGGATCAGCCTTATGCTGACGATGCTTCACCGACTACTAAGTTACCTGGACACATTGCTGACTCGGAGTTGATGGAGGAGGATTCTATTGATTATCCAGATGAGCCTGAGGATGACGATGAGGATCCGGAGGAGGATCCCAAGGAGGACCATACTGACTACCCTACTGATGGAGAGGATGGTGATGATGAGCCCTCCGATGATGACGACGATGATGATGATACTGATGATGAGGACGAGGAGCCCACTAAGGATGAGGAGGAGGAGCACCTAGCTCCGGCCGACCCTTCTGCGGTACCTATTGTTGACCCTGTTCCCTCAACTGGGGATACAGAGGCATTTGAGACTGATGAGTCTACACCTATACCTAGATCACCTCAGACTAAGGTCCCTTTTTCTCAAACAAGTCTCCGTAGGGCACGGAAGACTGTCAGACTTGAGCTCCCTATGTCAGCATCCATGGAGGCACACATTGCTGAGCATGCTGCCGCACCTATACCACCCACTAGCCCTGCCTATGACTAGGCACCACTAGGTCATAGGACAGCCACTATTCGTATGAGATATGACATTCCCGAGGAGGACATGCCACCTCGGAGGAGATTTGTACTTACTGCTCCCCCACCTAGGTGTGACATAGCAGAGAGTTCTACTACTGCTGCTGCTAGACCACCTAGAGGTCAGTATGATTTTGTTGATATTGTTGAGGCAAGACAGGGTTTGATTCGTAGTCCTGGTCATGATGCCCGGACTGTTGCTAGAGCTGCTGAGAGAGCAGAGGATGTTGGTTATGTTAGAGCTTTACAGGCTTCTAAGCATCGGATGATGACTTTTATTGAGAAAGTCAACTTGAGGGTCAGCTACCAGGCACAGGTTCGCAGGCAAGAGAGTGAGGATTTCTATACACAGCTGCATGACGCTCAGACTGACCGCAGAGACA
>BQNB010045043.1:549-44526 GCA_026074375.1 Tanacetum coccineum
CATCATTAGATCAAACTCAAATGGATGGTGGAGATTTGTCCCTTGGTATGTGAGGAGAAACTGGTATGCAAATGAACTTTTCTCAAAATGATATTCTCTCCACTCACACAAACTCAACTTTACCCTCTCATGTTCAAATTGAACATGAGAGGATCTCTATCCTTATTTTTTATATAAAAAGTACAGGCTTTTAACTGTTGTTATTCTTTTGAATTTTCTACACGCCTTTATGCGTGATATATTTTTCTACAAGCTTATTAATGCCGGAAATTTTCTACACGCTTTTCTTTGCGTGAACAAATAAGCGTGGAAAATCATCTATTTTTTTGTAGTGCGTTGATGCTAGGCAGGTCAGAGATTTATTTCTCTCTTTGGTTTAAGATTTCCATGCATTCTCTTTTTCCAAATAATCTTTACGAGATTCGTATATGTAAACATGGTTTTATTAAGAAAACAATAAAAAAGTTCAGTTATTCACAAGATGTTCTCCTACTTCTGTTTAGGTTGTTGACATGCCTTCAAACTTACAAGAACGAGATTCTGCTGGTACTCCTTACGTTCCTGTTTATGTTTTGTTTCCTGCAAGTTCAATACTCTTTTGATATAGTTTCGTTCTAAGTTGCACGGGGACGGGGACGGGGACAGGGACGGGTACCGGGAAACGACAACATCCTAAAGTTCAAGAAACGAGTACAGCGGGGAAACGTCTATGTGTTTTAAAATATTTTAGTATATGACAAATTGTCTTCCAAAAAATATTACGCAACATTCAAAAATCCAAACACATATTTACTCAAAATTATATACCTATTTAAACTTTGTTCATACTAATTTATTATAATTATAAAATTGTGATAACATAGCAATTAGTAGTAGCTAAATGTCTTCATTTTAGATAGACAAACAAAAAGTTTTTTAAGAGTGTTGCAGTAAAGAAAACAGGCAAAACAATTGAGGTTTTTAAAATTTTTGAAAAATTAATAGTGTACTAAAGTTTGACTTTTTTTGATATTGTGGTCATCACGTGACAAACCGACAACAATACACTTATATTAAGGGTGAGAAAAAAAAACCGAAACCGAACCGAAAACCAAAAAAATCGAACTGAAATAACCGAACCGAACTAAAAACCGATGGTTTGGTTTCATATTTTTCAAATAACCGAACTTTCGGTTCGGTTTCGGTTTTGATATATAAACCGAACCGTAGAAACCGAACCGAACCGATTTCATTTATATTTTACATTTTATTATTATTGGTAGTAGTGTATTACCAAATATTACACTACTAGTTTTAATGCCCGTGCACGCACGGGGCTAAAACACTATGTTTCTTTTAAAATTATATATTAATTTTAATTTATCATGTTTTATAAGTGATGTATACAGTATTATCGAAATCGTTTATGAAGAGAATATATTTAATAAATCTTTTTATATAGAATTAGTATTTTTTTTCTTTTGATTACCTGTTTCGGACTCGATTTGTGAGTCAACTAACCCAGCGAAACTAAACTTATTAGGTCCTCCCGAGTCAAACTAATAGTGAACCTCTGAGGCCACACGGGGATTAATTTTATCTCGTTCTATTCGAACCTTGACTTTCTCGCTTTTAAAAAATACGTCATTGAAATAAATATTCTTTCATAATTCAATTGTTAGAATTTTAGTACGTATTAAACCAAAAGAAAAGAAAATGTAATTTTTCCGAACCCATCAATGAATAGCTATAAAACTCTTTTTCTTTATTTACGATAATTTATGTGCTTCTGTGTTTTTCTATTTGGTTGTACAACATGATTTTATGCCGACAATGAAAAATCACTAAAAGATCTTCGGATAGATTACGGGCTTTGTGATTAAATAATGTTAATGTTATAAAGTAAAGAACAATGAACAAAGAATAAGAGAAGAATGAGGGATAGGAGAATATCTTATTCATGTTATCAATCCAAGAGGTTACAAGTTATCAAGTCATTTATAGGGAATGATAAATAATGTAAACCCTAACGGGCGGTTGAGATAATGGTGAATTATTCATAAGCCATTAGTATTATTTTAAACAACTCTTGGATTTTAAGCGTTTTTCTACGGTATTTACTGTCCTCATTAAAAAACCGTATCAGAATACCCAATGGTATGAAAAAACTTGATGAAGGAAAAGAGTGTAGTGCGCATAATGCTCCTACTCAATTTAATGTATATATTTCAAGCATCGCATGCTAATCTTCTAGAACGTGTTTGCTCACACATACTTTTGTTGACGACATAACTTTGTAATGAAGTTCCACCAAATTGTTGGATGTTATGATAAGTAATGCATGATAAACAAAATATATGTGTAGCTTTCCAATTCACTATCAAATGATTTGTTAGAAAGTATACAAGTGTCTATAACGATTAAAAAGAGAAAATTTACACTCGTATGATATCTAATAATAGCACAATTAACATCAAAACCTCAATTGCACTTATGTATGGTACTTGAGGACCAATCATTTCTTAGAGACATGTGCAAAAGCAATTTATATAATATGCGTCCAAAATGATTTCTTATTCCTAATATAAGGATTATTCAATTGATCAATTAAAAGTTATTGAGAACTTTATTAATTGTTTCTAGAAGTTGAAGTTGTGAGGCATGCTTGAGGCATTACATATCCTTCGTAGAATATGACGTGCTCTAATAAATCCTTTGTAAGGAAAAAATAAATATTGTCTCATAAAATATCATTAGGATATTTACATCCACTCGATATAATATATCTCTCTAATAATCAATTATTGTTTTGTGGAATGAATTTATTTCACAACTCAAGTTTTAAAGACATAACTTTAGAGTATTATTTAGTTTCACACAAAAAATCCGATGTTATATCAATAGATTTTACACATTGATGTGTTGAACTTCACTTCTCAATAGTTTGAGTATTTGAAGATACTGTGTCTTTTTATGTTGGCCCAAACATTTCATTGAGCTCATTATTTGATATTAGTTGATTTTGATCCTCCTCATGCCATAAATAGCAAGTATTACATGTATGTAGACAAATTTATCGACGTCGTTTTGTTTCGATCCATATGATTCAAGACAAGATAGAACTTAGTCGAGATGCTCATTAGGCTTCTGTTGTTCTTTGAAACCTTCATGGTCTAGTGTCTATTTAATGATACTATCATGGGTCTTTTATTCCTCGAACAAACGCATCATTGTTTTCTGCTCATATTTTTCATCGAGGATTTTATTTGAAATCGATTAGTCTACCATGCTTGAGGCATGTCATAATAGTATTCGTGAGGGACAACTTATAATCAGAGCATGAGTATGCTCGAAATTTTTGTTATGGTTAGTAGATTATTCTATAAAAGTTCTTTCGAGGATCAACTAGAATATGACATTCATTCTTAATTTGCAGCTACTTCTCTGCCTCCTGATAGGAATTTCCTTTTTATATCCAGTTATATGTGCATTGAGGAGAGGTAATTGCACAAAAAAAATTGAATATGGGATATGTTTGGTTATTAACCAAAAATAATTATAAAAGGGAGGATTATACATAACATATTGGTATGATGTTAATTTTTGTAGTAGTACATAGTATAATATTGCCCATACATCAAACAAAGTTTTTATCTCATTTTTATTGAATAATTTAGAAGTAATTCATCGGATATTCATGATGAAATACTTAATCTTGAATGTTAGGCTCGCATTGAGCTATTAATCATGCAACTCGAGGTCTGCAAATAATTTAATGGAACCTTAGACGCTGCATCGATTTAAACTCTAAATGGTTCTCCAATGGATTTTATGCCTACATATATCCACGTCGCTTTCTTTCCAGAATTATTGAGGGATTAAGGCCCCAATCTAGTTGTAGATTTAATAATCAACTTCTTTGAGACGCTAACAACTTAGATTGAAGAATTCGTGTTCTTCTTAGTGTTTGATCATTAATGTCTCGGGATGTGTAATCCGGTCATGCCAAAATATTGTAATTATTGCTGATAAACTTGTGTTATGGCTAATCTTTATATAATGCATGTCGAGGAAGATACAAAAGAATATAATGCATCTTTAATATTTAACTTCGTTTCTCATGACAATTTTATATTTCTTTTACAGAGCAAAATGTGTTAGCATAGATTCTTAAATCTATTAATATAGTGTGTAATAATCTTTGACCACACTTGTGATTGGCATAACATCCCATATTGCATTGTTTGCATAAATCACATTTTTGTTTGCTCTTGCTTATTTATTTTGCCATTATAGTGTTTTTGTCAATTGTCATATTACCTCGACCATATCATTACATTATCACATTCACTTGAGGAATGAGATTTGATCATTTATCATTATTCAATTCACTTAAGTGAATGATATCTATTCATCACATTCACAAGAGGGAATGGAGATTCTATCGTTGATTTATCATCTTTAATCTTTAAAACTTGAGGTTGCAAACAAGTTCTTTGAATTAAAACGATAATAATTATTTCACCACGTCCATAATCACGATATCTACATGATCATCGTTATTGAGTCACATTCAGTTGAGTGAATGGAGCAAATTTAGTAAACGGGTTTATCGTGTTTCTTAAAGCATACCCATTGCTTTATTTAAAGAAACTTATATCAAAGCATCGTTCTCGATATATGAGTATATTCGAGGCATTAACCATCTCATCGCATGGTTTCTTTTTATCATTCAGATGCAATCCTCAATATTGCGAAAATGTGCTTGCATTTACAATAATGTCCTGCTTTTGATGGGATATTATCTTTTAATTCAAATCTAACACAAAAATTATGAGACCGAACTCGCTTATACTTTTTTTTTATGCATCTTGAGGTGCATATAATTATAGCGAGATTTAACGAGTCTTTATTCGTTAAGTATTCTCTTAATAGATCATCATGAAAAAGACGATGGGGGGAATACCAGTATTGTGGCACACTCTTGTAAAGAGGCCTTATTTTCAGCTTTGATTGATTATCCCCAAAGTTAGATAGAACTCAGCATGAAAAGTCCAAGGGAGATGGTTTTCTCTCGATATGTCAAGAACAACAAAATCAATATTTGAAAGCTTTAAATTTAACATTCTACATAAAAATGACAAAAGTATCATTTAGCAAAGATTGCATATATCACCATATAAGAATTTTTTTTCATATATCACAAACATTTTACGAATCTTATTAAGAGATTATACACCACTTATACAAGTCGTAAAAAAATCAATTTCAAATTTAGGTAATTTTAAAACGTTGTGTTTTACGCCATTAACATTTTTATTAAAGGCTAATCATTAAATTTAAACACATACTTTCGATTTTCATCCAACACGTATATAACATAGATTTTTAGATAGATAGTAAAAATATACTATACCACACATCTAAACTAAAAATAAATAGATGCATCACATTTTATTAAGGCAACATATCTAATCTTGATTATATTACGATATTGATATATGTTATTAGTAGTGTTCATGCCTCTTTTTTTCTTCTTAAAATAATAACAGGATATAAATGTTTTTAATTAGAAATTCACCTTTATAAAGAAATACAAGTACAAACACAATTGATTCGGAAAAGATAGACAAAAGACGTGCAATATTCATTGTAAATGCATATAGTTTACCATAGCCAAGTAAATAAAAGATTAAAAATAAAATTACGGAGCATTAATTTTAAGCAAATATCATGTCAGTAGGATGCAATATAATGTTAACCAATATCATGTCAGAAAAAAATGCGAATCATGAATCTTTGCAAATCAGCAAATGATTAAATAATTATTATCCACATGATTAACAATTAATAAAACACAAACATATACAGAAATAAATATGAAGTCGTGTTATTGATTCTTTTGAGGGAAATCATAATAAAACTTAAAGTTTTTTTTTTTTTTTTTTTAATACATAACTGAGGGTTGATGTTATTGATTTTATTAGAATTCAAAATGGCTTCACACGGAGGGAGTAATGGCCACCAGATGTCTTTTCAATTCTTTCTAGAAAGAAAATAGAATCATTTTATAAGTTATTGATTAAGGGCCCAGATAGCATTTTTCAAAAAAAAACATGATCCACATGGTTAAAAAAAACTTAATAATAGGATCTTGAGATCCATTAGTGGATGCCTTATTTGGCTCTTAATTATTCTTCCTCTCATAATATCACGCCGAATTTACCAAAACGTATCATGCCAAATGGGTAAAGATTTTGAGATCTTAGCTCCTTTCGGGTAGAAACCATATTTGGTTCTGTACAGAAGATAAACCTTTAATTCTTTCTAATATAGACTTTTTTTCATTTTATGAATGTAATTCGGGAGATGCTCAATTTGTATATTGGAGTAAGAATTTCAAGATAAACAGTGCGTTTTATTATATTTAAAACTTTGTAGATTACTCTGGATCTACTAGAATACAACGCATCATTTATTATCCCCTTTAGGGAAACCCACACAGGCTTTGCATAGCCTTCAGTCAAGTTTTAGATATCGGCCATGATAAAAACTTAATGTTTTATTTTTTTTCTTTATACTAACCATGATGTTATGTTTATTGATGATTAATTGAATCATAATTAGAACTTGAGGTTCTCATTTATTATTTTTTAAGCATAATAATGATGTTATGATATTGATCCTTTGCAGAATCATATTAGACTTGAAGTTCAATGTATTATTTTTTTCACAACACTTGTGGTTTGTGTTAAGTATGTGATTCAGTCTAAATGAATCAAAGAACTTGAACATTGGATGTTCTTTAAAGATATACAATAATTGAGGTTATTGTATTTTAAATTTATTATTGTGGTTTTATTATGAATAAATATAATCATAACATGAGGTTATGATAACTTTTTTTTTTTTAATATAACAGTATTAAGTAACAAACATTATTGATCATTATGACTAAGCCGTTACAGAATGTGGATGGCCCATAATAATTAGATCTTAATGATATTTTGGTTTTATTTATGAATAAAGATCGTTATTCTTGATATTAATATGATAACAAAATTTCTTACACGTACTGGAATACATATCAGATCATATAACAAGTTCATTTAAAGAAATTAATTTGAAATCAAATATAAATTGGTTCTACAATATGTTATGATGCTTTTTTAATTAATACGTTAGTTTCATTATGAAATTCTATCGAAAAATATTGCATTACTAAAAAAATTATTTTAAAAAATATTGCAGATCATAGTAGATAGATCTTGGTTAAACAAATACAAGCATCAATGATCTTTCCTTTGGGCATAAAAATTATTATTACCTTGGTAGCTATTTCAGTACCTGATATGGATACCAAATTTCGGCCGTCAAAACCAATTATGAAATGTTTCGTTTTCATTAGTATAGAGACGATGCTGAATAAGTGTTATAAATGTAAAGAAACAAGAACAAAGAATAAGAGAAGACATGAGGAGAAGGGAACTATTATTCATGTCTATCAATCCAAGAGGTTTACAAGTATAAGTATTTATAGGGAAGATAAATACATGTAACCCTAACGGGAGGGCCCGGGTGAGATAATGGCTGAATATATACATATGCACATTAGTATTATTTTTACAACAGTTAATCTTTGTTGGAAGTAGAAGTCTGTTTGCGTTTGATTATATTTTAAAATATAAAGTTAGGTGTATAAAGTTTAATGGAGTATTTGTTTATTCTTAAAAAGTTGTAATTAAATTTGTAAATTTATTTAATTTACACTTAACTCCATATAATGTTTGACTTTTTTTGATATTGTGGTCATCACGTGACAAACTGACAATAATACACTTATATTAGGGGTGAGAAAAAAAAAACGAAACCGAACCGAAAACCAAAAAGCCGAACTGAAATAACCGAACCGAACTAAAAACCGATGGTTTGGTTTCATATTTTTCAAATAACCGAACTTTCGGTTCGGTTTCGGTTTTGATATATAAACCGAACCGTAGAAACCGAATCGAACCGAACCGATTTCATTTATATTTTACATTTTATTATTATTGGTAGTAGTGTATTACCAAATATTACACTATTTCTCAAATAATACGTATGGATTTGAGCCTTTTCTAGATCACTTAACCCTCATCTATCCATCTGGGGAAAATCAAACGTCAAAAACATTTTAATAACTTTCATTTACAAGATCACTTAACCCTCAATCAGTAGTCACTTTATACTTTATCCATCTTCTTAATGAAACTTCACATCCTTCATTGTCATTTAGTGGTGGTGCAACTTTAATCATTTCAAGATTTCATTTTACAGTAAGTTAATCTTCTTATCATCTACTCTATTATGCTTTTACCTAATAAGAAGCATTTTTTTAAAGTTATAATCTAGTTGTAGGATTATTCTTGTTTTATATTTTATAAAAATCATGCATGTATAATCGAAGGTACATGTACTACAATCTACTAATCCAAGTTGGGCCCAAGCCCCTAACTTATATACATCATGTAGCAATTGATTCACATGTCAGTTTATTCGCATTCGCATTCAACACTTGAATGCGAATAAACTGACATGAATCAATTGCTACAGAGATAGATATAAAGTACCCAGGTCCAGAAAATGCTTAATATATCAAAGATATAGTACCAACAGTTCATGTTAAAAGAAACAACCCCCACAAAAGGTAAGATTCAAAAAGATATCCGATATAGTCTTTCGCCAAAAACAGATCAACCAGAGTTCAATTTCGACCACGATAACTCTGACCTTATTCATGATAGCTTGCATGAACCCAATGTGTCAGCACGATCATTAGCAAACCTGAAAAATGAAAATGCATGATATTGATTTCAGTATGAATCTGCACTTCAAAGGACGGGCTAAAGTGAGAAGAATGAATTTGCAAAAAGACAGTTAGATTATTGCAAAGAATTCAATCACACAAATAACCTGTTTGAAACTATACACCTAAATACATTATATTTAAATAACATCGATTGAATGCACTAGTGTTCTATATGAAAAAACTCAAGGTCACTGCATTTGAGTCAAATATATTTCCAAAATTCTACCTTGATGTTTCGGATACAAAATGAAATGTTTTATAAAATTGGTTACCTGGGTTGGTGGATGGTTCTGGTTCATGGCATAGGGTTGACATTTGAGGACGGTATGTTAACCTCACATATTGCAAGTTAAAGATCAACAAATATGAGATTTTTAAATGCGATAATGTGATGCAGATGTTAGTGATGGAATTAGAAACTAACAATTGGTTGTGATGCTGGAGGAAGTTTGTGACTGGATACGTCTTCAAGTGTTGACAAGTTATCAGAATTTTCGCAACATGCTCTCAGGGTTTTTAATTAAAATAGGGATGAAACACCCTCACATGTGGAACTCATAGGACCACACAACAGTGTTTCTGCTTCTTTAAGGTGGCGAGAGTAGCGTTCTTCAGTTTGCCTTGTTCTTAGGCAAGCGTTCCAAATATAAACTTGTATACAGTTCCTTGTTCCTTCTTTCGAAAGATGGCTATAGAACCTTCATTTGCTTGGTTAACCAAACCTTTCAACTCTCCCAAGCAGGCACGGATCTGTGTCCTCATTCCAGCCATTACATCCTTATTTCGATACCTCTCAAGTTCACTTTGCATCATTTTGTTTTTGGTCAATAGCTTTAGTTTAGCGAAAAGGTTCTGAAAGGCTGCTTTCCTACTTTCTAGTGACTGCTTTCTGTGAGAAATTGATGTCAAAAACAAGAACTAATGAACTGATAATAACAACAGAACAAAAAGAACAAGTCGGCACGATTATTATTACTGATAATTAATCAGGAAGAATACACAATGTTTGCGAGGTGTTGATATTAAGATGTCACACCTTAATAATCAAACGATTACAAGAAGCAAGAAAGGTCTGCACAAGCAGAATGTGAACTTGGGTTTTGAGAAAGAGTCGAGTATTGTGTCTGTGTTGTAGTGTGAAACCCTAAAGGCACAACATGGATTTATAGAGCAATATCTTCCAAGGGAGCCCACAACTTGTTAGACTTCTCACTTTTGCCATAAAACTTCTCCATAGCAGACTACACCTTTTTCTTCTCTTAATTCCATAAAGCACCCTGAGAAAGGCTAAACAAATAATGAGAGATAAGCAGATTAAAGACCATATTTTAACATCCCCCCTTAATTTGATTATTGAATAAGTCAAACATGCGAAGTTTTTTAGAAAGGGATTTGAAAATATGAACAAGAGGGTGTTTGGTGAGAATGTCTGCAATTTGATTAACGGACCTAATTTTTTGAGTTTTAATGATCCAATAGCAATTTTTTCTCTGATGAAATGGACATCTATTTCAAAGTGCTTGGACCTCTCATGGAAAACAGGGTTATTAGCCAGTTGGATGGCAGACTTGTTGTCACAATGAAGAGAAATAGGAAGACATATATTGACTTTGAGATCTTTCAAAAAAATTTGTATCCAAATGATTTCACAGGAAGCAGAGGCTATAGACCTATATTCTGCTTCAGTTGATGATTTTGAAAGAGTGGCCTGTTTTTTGCTTTTCCATGAGATAAGACAACCATTTAAAAAAACACAATAACCAAAGATAGATTTTCTGGTTTTAGGGCATTTGGCCCAATCAGAGTCAGCATAGGCAACCATTTCATTAGTAGAGGAGATGGAAGAGTGATCATACCTGAGACCCTTACATAAAGAGCCTTTTAAATATCTTAGAACATTAAGAGCAACTTGAAGATGCGATTTAAGAGGAGCATGCATATGTTGAGATAAATAGTGACAGAATAGACAATATCAGGCCTAGTGTGAGTCAGATAAATAAGTTTACCAATAAGTTTTTGATAGCTAGTGATGTTGTTAAGAGTAGGATCATCATCATTGACTTTGAAATTAAGTACAGTGTTGGGTTCCATAGGAACAGAGGTAGGTTTGCAACCAAGCATCCCAAATTCATGTAGTAATTCAATGCAATATTTCCTTTGACTCAGAAAAATGGCATTATCACAATCAATAACTTCAATGCCCAAAAAATATTTGAGTTTACCGAGATCCTTAATTTGAAATTTGGAACTCAAAAAGGTTTTAAACATGTCAATCTCATTTAAGTCATTTCTAGAAATTATGATATCATCAACATAGACCAAGAGAGCAATAAACACATTGTTGGAGGACTTAACAAATAAAGAGTGGTCATTTTGACTTTGAGTGAATCCACACTCAGACAGCACACCAACTAGTTTCTCGTTCCATTTTCTAGGAGCCTGTTTTAAACCATATAATGATTTTTTAAATTTACAGACTTTATTTTCATTAGACTTAGAGGCATAGCCTTCAGGAATTTTCATGTAAACATCTTCTTCCAATTCACCATACAGGAAAGCATTATTAACATCTAATTGGAAAAGAGGCCACTTATTTTTCACAGCAACATCAATTAAACATCTAACAGTGGACATTTTGACGACCGGAGAAAAAGTTTCATCATAATCTATCCCTTCTCTTTGAGAAAAACCCTTAGCAACAAGTCTAGCTTTGTACCTTTCGATTTCCCCATTAGACTTGTATTTTATTTTAAAGATCCATTTGCACCCAATGGGTCTTCTTCCTTTAGGAAGGTCGGTGATTTCCCAAGTCTGGTTTCTATTAAGAGTCTCCATTTCATTGTTCATAGCTTCAACCCAGTTATTGTCTTTAATTGCCTCTTTGTAGTTACTGGGTTCAAAACTTTTGTTTAGAGTGGTAGTAAAGCATCAGTTATCACCACATAACTTAGAGTAATTGACAACTCTATTTAATCCGAACTTAACTTTACTATCTACAACATAGTCATTAAGGTTAAGGGGAAGTTTGGTTTGTCTAGATGACCTTCTAACAGGCTCAGCCACATCATCATAGTCAACAAGGTCAGTTTGGTCAATCTCTTCCTCATTATAAGGGAAATGATTAGTCTCACCCTCGCTTTTTATCAGACGGGTTTAAACTATCAATATTGCCCTCAGGGTTTGCATTTTCCTCTATGAATGTTGCAACAGAGTCATCATCAACCTTATCAGTAAGGTTAGACACCGTGCCATCATTATTAGAAGGCATTATCCCTTCCTCATTGGGTCTTTTTAGGGTTAGGCTGCTCTTCATAAAACTGACTCGTATTAAAGAAATTTATATGGTTTAAGTCTTCGGTCACACCAGTTTCAATGATAGTTTCTTTTTGTTTAATTTTTAGAGGAGATCGACCAACTAACACAGATAAGGGTAGCCTGTTAATCAGATACACAACAGTTAGAATGCATTCAGTAATTTAGGTTAAGATGGGAAGACCCTGAAACATAAAGAGAACTAGCCACATTGAGGGAAGTTCATATGTTTCTTTCTGCCACTCTTTTGTTAATGGGTTTATGTAATGGATTTTGATACAATCAAGCTGTCATCCATTGCTTGAACTGGATTGATCTGAATATCTTGAGACTGCATCTTGACACTTGACTTAATTTGATGCTCATGAAGTATTTCATCATGCAACTGACTTCCATTCTCCTTTAGTGCATTAACTTCATTTTCTTTCATGCGTAATACACCATATGTATTTACAACTCTATGAATGACCGCTTCAAGTGTATCCAGGTTCTCGAGTAACTCACGTCTGTACGCACTAGGTTCACAGCGCGTGAAGTCTTCGAAGTCTTGTTGCCAACCTTGATTCAGAAGATCCGTTGCATTTACCCCTTTTGAGGCAAGAAATTCCTTGAACTGTGTTCTGAGTGCTTGAAGACAAGTCTTTGCATTAACCCCATGAAGATTCTCTCTTTCAAGTTGTAGCCTTAACTGATCCAGATTATGAAACATCTTCAATTTGAAAGTCTGATGCTCTTCACCAAAGAATGAGCGAAATGCTGGTTTAAATGCATCAACAGCATAAGGCGAATTAAGGAGATAGAGATCATGAAGATGTGTCTCGAGTTGTTCAAACCATGTCATGCAGTTGGAGTGCCTTTGTTTTGCGAGCCGTTGCGTCAGTTGAAGCTCTCTCTCTTTTAAATTAGAATTAGAAGATTCCATTGAAATTCGATGTGTGAAATAAAATTAAGGATCTTAAGTAGATAATGTGATTGATGTTGTGGTTTTAAATGCAATTAACGTTCACGGGATTTTACAAGTCTATGATTAAAACCGATAAAAGATTAACGAGATTTTGCAAATTCAATAGAAAACCGTGAATGAATAATTGTTTGTGATTTAGGTTTGTTTGTTGTGGTTTGATTATCTTTGAAGTACTTGGTTGTGGTATTTGGTTTGTTGATTTGTTTGAAATTTGGCGCAGTTGGATTATGAAAAAAAATAAATTTTACCCTATTACCAAAATCTAAATTTGGTGTAAAAATAAGCTAAAAAGGCTAAAGAAAAAATTATATTTTACTTAATTTTTCCCGCCAAAAAGTGTCGCTAAAAAGGTGTCGACCGAATTTTTTTTACCCTATTACCAAAATTTGAATTTGATGTAAAAATAAGTTAAAAAGGCTATAGAAAAAAGATTACAAATTACTTAATTTTTCCGCCAAAAAGTGTCGCTAAAAGGGGTGTCGTCTGGATATTTTAATCAAACCGCCTCCTATATTTTAATCAAACCGCTGCCACCTTGAACAACTCGCCGCCAATATAATACTCAAACCGCTGCCTAATATTAAAAGAGCAAACCGCTGCTGAAGTAGACCAACTCGCCGTGTATTAAAATAATCAAACCGCTGTGTTAATTGAACAAACCGCCGCGTGTTCTATTCTTAGCAAACCGCTGCCATAATTGGCAACTCGCCGTCTATTTTCTTAACTCGCCGCCTAGTTTATTTTAATCAACTCGCCTTGTGTTTTGAATTTAGGCAGAGTAACGTTTGTATTTGCTCAATATAATATTTAACTCGCCTTTACCTGTCAACTCGCTACCAATAAACAAGCAACTCGCCACTGTTTTGTCAAACCGCCGCCTGTTTTTATTGATTAAAATAATCAACTCGCCATTGACTGAGTCAACTCGCCTTTGACCTATTTCCTAAAATTGTGGATCTTGTCCCCTATCTTGTCAAACCGCTGCCTAGAACAATAATATTTTAACCAACCCTCCACGAAGAACACAAGGACGAATTGAACAAAATCAAGCCTTATGATCTTTCTAGCCACGAAACTAAGCTTTAACATGCAATACTAAGTGGGCATATGAAGACAAAACATACATTAACATGTATTTCCTTGTGATTCCTTAAAAACAAAGCAACTCTCCACTTAGAACACCAAACTTTATTTGCTTAAATTTCCTACAACGAATCACACACAGAATCGTCCTTAAGGCTCTGGTACAATTGTAAAGATCCCGAATTTCACACAAACAGTATAGATCTAGAGAGATATCTAGATATGACCCATTCAGAAGAAAGAGAGTGGTTTGAGAGAAAACTAACAGGAAAACACACTAAAGAGTGTGTTGTAAAATGAATAGTATGCTTACCTCATTCCAAAGTGGTTAAAAAGGAATTTATAGTTTCTTACAATACACCGAGGTATTAGTACTCGCCGTTCAATACCGAAAGTCAATAACGTTAACAAATAAACTACTAGCTATAATGAACAGGAAAAATCCACTGGGTGACCGAAGTCTATTTCTAATATCTAAAATATGGGTTCATATACCAAAATTGGGGTTTTGGCTAAATGGGTTTACTCAACCAAGAATTAAGGGTGTTAATGATTATGGGTTAAAGGTTTAATTGATAATTAAATGTAATAGTAAGGAAGTCTCATCATTATGATCACAAATATGATCATATGAAATTAAAAGGTATGGAATAGGGTAATTTATAGTGTTATGTAAACCCTTGTATATTGAAATTGATTTTATGTGTAAAATAGGTTTATGAGAAAAATGAAGATGGTGAAATAATGTTATATTATTGATTTTGGATTCAAGGTCAGTAATATCGGTTATTAATGTCCATTACATGATTCTATCATTATATGTATTATGTGGTTGATGTAAATGAAGGTTTAGAAAGTCTTGGTTAGAACTATGTGACAAAGAAGTAGATTAGAGGCTAGAATAGCAAACTAGCGCAAGATTGTGGTAGAGCCTAAATTGAACCCATTTAAGGGTTACTATGTAATGATTTTGTATGAATTGCGGATTAATGTCCTCTAATAATGATGAAAGGTGGGTCTAAATGGACTAATAACGAATAAGAATGATGCTTATGAGATGAATGATGTATAATAACATGTTATTGCCGTTTACTTACTAAGCCTCGTGCTTACGGTTTAGTTGTTTAACCTTTGTAGGTGCAATGTGAAGAAGTAAGACCCCGAATAAAGGCCTAGATATTGGAAGCAAGGACTAAAAGTGTTGGTTTATGCTTAGAGCTTAGTATTAGATACCGAGCTCGAAACGATGTTGAAACCCCAAAGTAACGTGAAATGGTTTCTAAACATTATTGTTAAGTGTCAAGGTCTTTTGTATTGATTTTGGGTAAAAAAGGTATGCAATTGGGTTCAAATGAAGAATGTGAAATGGGTAAAAAGGGGTGTTTGGCAAAACACCCATCGAATGGTAAAGAATGTTGTCATGGGTCATTGAGACCACAAACGATATGATAATGATGTATTATAATGTATTTATGGTTTCTGGAATGTCTTGTGAAGTATCGAGTTCTAAAAGTTGTGTTTTGGGTCAAAAAGGGTAATTCTACACATGTTTCTGCAGGTTCTGGGTCTGTTGGTTCAATACGGCATATCCAAAGTATAGATACGGCATATTGAAGGTTTAATGTGGATACGGCGTATCCATTTTATGGATATGGCGTATCCGTATCTGTAGTTTCAGGTTAATCTTGTTTAGTCCATATGAACAATACAACCTAGCGAGAAAGCGAGTTAGAAGGCGTGCCACCCGGCGTTTCGAAGATAATTGAGTCTAGTTTTATTTAGTAATACTTATAAGAATTGAATGGGTTATATGTATTATTTGGTTATCTTATAACAAGGGACAGACAGTTCAAGTCGTTTTCCGTCGCGGAAAACATTCGCGAAAAAGTTTTTATTTATGGTCAAAAATGTGAGTCTGGAAAGGGGCTTTTCAACTTGGTATGAGAGCTTCGGTCTATGAGAAGTAGGTTTCCACTATAGGTTGCCTAAACTTAGACCACTTGTAGATACGTATGCCGTAAGTTTAAGTAACGAATAATGTGAATGCCTTAGTTATAAGGTAGTTAAGTGCTTGTGGCAAATAGAATGAGGATGCTTAGACATATTAATGATTATGCAATGTGAATTGGTCATTGACTATATGACTTTGATTGGAATGTTAAACGCTTGTTGAAAAAGCTTTAATTAAAAATGTTGATGTAATTATGTGATGTAAGTATAAGAAAGTTATTTATATGTCTAAGTGTTATATAAATATGGGAAGGTATGACATTATAAGAGGTATGAGTTAAATAAGATGATTAAGATTGCATAATTGATGAAGCATGACTTAAAAATGATATATGTTATTTTTGCCATAGACTAAAGGATTATGAATGTGGTTAAGAAGGTTAAACACTTACCAGAGAAGTGTTAAGTATAGAAGTACATGTTTATGTAATGCAAGGTCTATGGTAGGTTATTTAAATATGTAAGCTATATAAGATGTGTATGATGGTATGAGTTTAAGAAATGCTTGAGCAAAGATAAATGCATACGAATGCATGTTAATAAGTAATAACAAAGGTATGTAAGTATAATCTAGATAATGTAAAGGTGTTTGAATTATGAAGAAGTTGTTTAATGAAGGATTTTGGTATTGAGAGTAAAAATTTGTAAGAATTGTTAATAAAGGGTTGAAGTATGATAAGTCATATAATGTAGAAAACGTAATAAAGTATAATGTGATGGTATGACGAGAATAAGTATGAGACGTATATGAATGCAATCTCGTTGATATATGAAAGAGATGTATGATAAGTAATGGATAAATGAATGTATCTTAAAGCAAGCCAAATGAATGAATGATAAAGAATGAGGCTTATATACTTGAATAGTTTAATGGATTAAAAGTAAGTGTTGGTATAAAATTGACCATGAGGTCAACATGGAGTTGAAAAGAGAATAGTAAACGAAAGGTGAAAACATATATGTATATGTAATACGTGAGAATGACAAGTATTATTAGATCTTGTTTAATTTAATGAAAGAAGATAAAGCGTGAATTAAAATTGCTTGAGGCAATAAAAGTCGAAATGAAAGAGTATATGATTAGAAAAGTACGTAAATGACTAAAGGGGTAAAAAATGATAAATTCATATTTAGCTTGGATCCGGTGTAAATGCAATGGTATCATTCGGGATAGCCTAATGTAATGGTATCCTTCGGGATAGTCTAATGTAATGGTATCCTTCGGGATAGCCTAAGAATGTTAATGGTACCATAAAGGTACGGTTAAAGTCCCTTTAATGGGAATGTGATAATGATTTGGATCCAAGACTAAAAGAGGTAAAAAAAAGTAACGTGAGAAAAAGTAAAAGAATAGTGGTCGATAAATGTAAAGTATGAAAGGTTAAAAGTTAAAGCGGGTAATAGGAATAAGAGTGCTATGTCGGGAGTGTATAAGTAGGATGGTTTATAATCTCATTATTTAAATGGATTGGGACGCCTCTTCATTTAAATAAAGAAATTATGGATCACCGAACCATAAGTTTATACTTTTTTATTTGCATTGATTGGGACGCTTCTCAATGTAAATAAAAAAGTATGAATGAGTGGGCTTATGTGTTCTTGGCATAACATGCGAGGAATTAAAGAAGTAGAAAATAAGGGTCTAAAAGTAGTTAGACGTCGTAGAGAATAAGATAGGCGAAATAAGAATTTGAGTGCGACCTTTGGTATAGAATTTAGAGAGAAAGCTAAATCTAAGAAGTTATGAGAATAGGACTAAGGATGAAAGTTGAATTGATGTTATAATATGCCTTATGTCACGGTTCTAATGTAAGTAATGAATATAGTGGTCGCTAAATTGTATTAGCATCTTTATATAAAATGTGAAAGTATTGGTTAAAGTTTAAATTTATGAAGTTAAAGGTATTGAACTTTCAAGTGACCTATAGCCGTGTGGAGAATTATTTAGAAAGAAGTAAAGAAAATGAAGTATAAAAGTGAAAAATGTTAAAGGAATGGTAAAATGGCAATGATAGAATGCAAAAGTATTAGTTAATGTTTGACTTATGTAAAGTCAAAATAGTAAAGTTTTCAAATGACATGTAGACCTTATGGAAAATTTTAGATAAGAAATAAGTAAGAACGTAACGTTAAAGTGAAAAGGTCAATATAATGATAGATTTCAATGGTAAAATGTCACTTAAATGACGATTGTCATAAAAAGAGTGTTATTGTGATAGAAACAAGCAAGAAGTAGAACGTGTTAAAGGTAAATAAATGTGTTATAGCATGGCTAGAGTTGCAAAACTATATAAGTTGTTGCAACTAGTTAAGTATATGTTTAAAAGTGCTAAAATGAATGAGGGGTTAAGTATAACCAAAATGTGGTTAGTATTAGACGAAGAGATTTCGAGAGCGAAATCTAAATAAGGGGGTAGATTTGTAACACCAAAAAACTAGGTTTTAAGTATTTAATTACGAAAAGGCCATTAGGTAAGTTTGACTATGACTTTAATAGTCTAGATATGCTAAGGGACATAAGTTGTTGTCTATCTGTCAGAACCAATACGACGTATTGGTAAGGACGTATACGGCGTATTGATATAAGAATGAATATGGCATATCAAAGTTAATGAATACGGGGTATCGGTAATCTAGCATGAATACGGCGTATCCATGGGAATGGATACGGCGTATTTGTTAAGTCGGCCAAAAAAGAGAAATTAGGACTTGAGGGACCAAAGGTGCCAAAGTGGTAAACTTCTAACTAACAAATAGCTAGAACTTTCCTTAAAGTTTCAGTTACTTCATAAGTGTGTATGTGTGTCGACTTAAAGAGAAGAAAAAGAAGGAGAAAAATAAGACGATCAAGGAGGATGTTTAATCTTGGGTAATTAAGTATGATTATGGAAAGAATAAGCCATGGAAATAATCCTTCAAGGTAAGTAAGCTCTCTCTTGAGTTGTATTGATGATTTATAAATTAGGGTTCATATACCCAAATTGGGGTTTTGGGTAAATGGGTTTCTAAACCAAGTATTAAGGTGTTAATGATTATGGGTTAAGGTTAATAAATGATTAAATGTAAAGTACATGGAAGTCTTCATCATATGATCAAGATATGATCATATGATGATTAAGGATGGGAATTGGGTGAGTTATGGGTTATGTAAACCCTTGTTATTGATATGGCTTTTATGTGAAAATAAGTTTTGAAAATGATGGTGATAATGCTTATGTTTATTTATTTGGATTCAAGGTAAGTAAACCGGTTATAATGTGCTATTACATGATTATATCATTATATGTATTATTTGGTTGATGTAATGAAGGTTTAGGAAGTCTTGGTTAGAAGCTTGGACTAAGAAGTAGATTAAAGGCTAGTTTAGCAAACTAGCCAAGGTTGTGGTTAAGCCTAAATTGACCCATTTAAAGTATGTAATGATTTTGTATGATTTGATGTAATGTGTTTTAAGAGTAATGTGCCAATAATGATGAAATGTGGTCTTATGGACTAATAACGAATAAGAATGATACTTATGAGATGAATGATGTATAATAACATGTTATTGTCGTTTACTTACTAAGCCTCATGCTTACGGTTTAGTTGTTTAACGTTTGTAGATGCAATGTGAAAAAGTAAGACCCCGGATAAAGGCCTAGATATTGGAAGCAAGGACTAGAAGTGTTGGTTTATGATTAGAGCTTAGTATTAGATACCGAGCTCGAAACGACGTTGAAACCCCAAAGTAACGTGAAATGATTTCTAAACATTATTGTTAAGTGTCAAGGTCTTTTGTATTGGTTTTGGGTAAAAATGTATGCAATTGGGTCAAAGGAAGAATGTGAAATGGGTAAAAGGGGGTGTTTGGCAAAACACCCATCGAATGGTAAAGAATGTTGTCATGGGTCGTTGAGACCACAAACATTATGATAGTGATGTATTATAATGTATTTATGGTTTTTGGAATGTCTTGTGAAGTATCGAGTTCTGAAAGTTGTGTATTGGGTCAAAAAGGGTAATTCTGCACATGTTTCTGCAGGTTCCGCGTCTGTTGGTTCAATACGGCGTACCCAAAGTATGGATACGGCATACTGAAGGTTTAATGTGGGTACGGCGTATCCATTTTATGGATATGGCATATCTGTATCTGCAGTTTCAGGTCAATCTTGTTTTAGTAATAAAAACCAAATCGTAAGGAGTTAGAAGGCGTGCCACCCGACGTTTCGAAGATAATTGAGTCTAGTTTTATTTAGTAATACTTATAAGAAGTGAATGGTTATGTATTTTGGTTATCTTATAAAAGGGACACAAGGTGAAGTCGTTTCCGCAAAAAAGTTTTTATTTATGGTCAAAAATGTGAATTTGGAAAGGGGCGTTTCAACTTACAATAAACACGTGAAAAATTAATATGTGAAAGATCTATCCTGTAGTTCCATCGTTAACAAGACATGGTGTCTTGTCATTGAGTTATGGTCATTGTAATTACTTTGAGGAAAAATATTATTCTTAGTTATCGAACAAATACTTAAAAAATGTTTCGAGACTAGAATCTTTGTTCTTGACGTTATTATTGTATTTCCTATTAACTACTGTAATTGTTATTTTGAAAAATATTACATGGTCCTAGTTGTCTTGTTAGTTGACACTGATGCATATGAGTTGGCTCAAATCGAACATGTTGCAATAATTTTTTTTCTTTCGTATATTACCACGTGTATATAGTTTGAACTCTTTAAATCACAGTATAATACCGGTGGCGTGTATGAGATTAATTGGATATTTGGATATGTTTATAAAATGAATAACTTGGAATGGTAGGAATTGAAATCATTATCATAATCTAATTGTCGTATAATATTTGACTGTTGTTACGAGGGATTAGGTAATTTGTCATGAATCTTATAAAATCAGTATTTTCAAGATTTTGCGTCATTTGATTTTCAAGATTTGTTTGCTTTTTTAAAGGCTAAGAGCTCTAGGTACCGTGACACCATTAACACCGATATATCATCGTCACATCAGCTTTAACAACATAACACTAACATTCAAAATACACAGGTAATCATAACATCATTAACACCACTTTTGAGGACCCATCAATTTATTTCTTTTTCATTTATTTAAACAAAATATTTTCATTTATCAAATTAAAATACAAAATAACATTTTTTTAAAGTTACCAAACAAAAATATTTTTTTTAACTTTTGCAAGGACATTAAAACCACAAGGATTAAAAATGAAACAAAATAAAACCACAAGGACTAAAGTTGCTAGCCCACTAAAACTACACCCCTTTTCTTCTTCCTCACGATTACGTGCAAAAACACACACATGCACACACAACACATACACACACATAATCAACACATACACATACATAAAAATCGAAAATAAAAAGAAAAAAGAAAAGAAGATGAGTTTTAACGGCGTGGGTGGCTCGACGCCAAGACCAACGGCGTTGACCAACGTTGACACAGGGTATGATAACGCCGACAACGCGCATGCCACATAGGCATAACGCAGGAGGTTGCGTTATCATACCCAGCCCTCTAAGAGGCTAAATATTATGTTCAGTTATTTCAAAATAGTCTTATATTTCTATGGATTTTTTTAACATGTGCCCCAGGGGCACATGTTAAGGTGAGGACATAGGTTGTGTGTCACAGCCTGATTGGTCAGCAGTTATTGTTATTAATCATTATCAGGCCCCACAAATAATTGCTGGCCAATCAGGCTGTGACACACAACCTGATGTCCCCACCTTAGCATGTGCCCCTAGGGCACATGTTAGAAAAACCCTATTTGTATATACTAGACGCATTTTTTAAGTAAAAGTATATTGGTATGAAAGAATAACTATCTAGTTATATGTTATCGAATCAGAAACTCAGATAATAATAAAAAAAATTGCATCTAAAATCTTGTCCTTCCGATTATCATTCAATTAATAAAAGAGCAATGCTACAATCACAAAAATTTTACAAAATAATTCTCACATAATGATGTGTAATAACATGATTAGTTAAAAAAGAAAGAAATAGTGTGAAATGAAATAACAATGGTCCAAAGTGTCATGTCAACTTATTATGTGGGAGTTATTTTGAAATAACAATGAACCATGGTTTGGAATTTTATAGTTCCCTCAATTGTATCATGAAATGATCTTCTTGTTCTTTTCATCATCAATAATATAATGTTCACTTTTGCCATAAAAAAATGTAACCATGACAGTATATATATTTTCTCTATAAAGTCGAACTTTACTTAAATTTCGTGGGTCACGTCAGTTTTTTGTTTTTTTTTTTTTGAACGGCGAATTTTATTAAAAGAAAACACTAGCAAGAAGCTAAAACATTACAAGGACACAATGTGAGGATTTTTTAACCAATCCACCCAACTAAACGTAGCTTTACATCTATAACGACACCAAAAAAAAGACGAGAGCACTAGATCATCAAAAATATTCGCCTTGGAAGAAGGAACAACGCCAAAAATCTTCTTATTCCGAAAAGCCCAAATGAACCACCATAGACCATAACACACCCCTTCTAATAATCTTTTATGCTTAGAAGGCAGCCGTAAATTAGTTATCCAAGAAATCCACTCATCAAAAGAATCAAGCTCCATGTAACTCACATCCCACCAAATACAAACCCTCCGAAAAATAGCTCTAACAACACTACAATTAAAGAACAAATGTTTCGAAGATTCAACACCCGTCTCGCATAGAGGACATAGAATAGAAGGGATATCTATACCTCTACGTGAAATGTTCCACCGAGTCGGTAAACCATTTATACGCACCTTCCAAGCGTGAACATTGACTTTAATAGGCACTTCTTTAATCCATCTTGTTTTGGAAGAAATATCTGGTAATCTATTGTTGTCAATATACCTTCGCGCCGAAGCAACTGAAAATTCCCCCGACCCATTTAAATCCCACGACCACCTATCCTCCGATGGACTTAACATCACTCCCTCCAAACTGTCCAAAAGATGATCCCACTGTTCGGATTCAATGCCACTACGCGGCATCCTACGCAAAGAGGAAGATAAAGAAGTCTGCTCAAATTTGAAAGCTACCGAAATGTGTTTGTTTACCTCAAGCGCATAAATGCGTGGAAAAACCTCTTTCAATCGCTGCTCCCCCCTCCACCGATCCTTCCAAAAAGAAGTATTCGACCCATTCCCTATCTTCTTATGCATCATACTTATAAGATCAATTCCATGAGAAGCTAACCTATCCATTTCTTTAATAATATCGCACCAAATCGACGTATGTCCGACATTCCCAGCTCTACCAATCCTACCATCAACTCCATGTATAGCATGAATGACCCTAACCCATAACGAGTCACTTTGATTAAAAAATCGCCAAACCCATTTAAACATTAACGCTCTATTAAGCGCGAATAAACTAGATACACCAAGACCTCCTTTCTCCTTTGACGTCAAGACTTTATTCCAACTAACCCAAATTGACCTTTTACTATCAAGATCATTGCCATTAAAAAAGTGACACCGGATTGATTCCATACGTTGTAGAACCAACATAGGAACCTTAAAAATAGACATATGATAAATAGGCATAGAACCAAAAACCGCTTTAAGAAGAGTGAGCCTACCTCCAATAGACAAAGTTTTCATCTTCCATTTAGAAAGTCGATTCACCATTTTGTCGATAACCTCATCCCATGATTTAATCCGAGACATACATCCCCCTACTTTCGAGCCAAGAAAAGAAAACGGAGTATTAAGAATGCCACAACCAATATGTCTCGTAACTTCTTCGACCTTCTCTATCGAAACCGCTAACCCCATGAGTTTACTTTTACTAAGATTAATACTAAGACCCGAAGCCCGTTCAAAACACTTTAACATATACATTAAAGTATCAATATTCCGCTTACTCCATTGACCCATGAATATAGCATCGTCCGCATAAAACATATGAGATAAAGTCATAGAAGAGTTAATCTTGATACCATTAAACATACCCGCATCCTCCACTCTTTTAAAGGACAAATGAAGACTCTCCATAACCAATATAAATAAGAAAGGAGATAACGGATCACCTTGTTTTAAGCCTTTATAAAATTGAAATTCCTCCGTCGTACTTCCATTTACTAAAACCGAACCACGAGAAGATCGAAGGCATTCTTGTATCCAACCACACCATTTAGCACCAAAGCCAAAACGATTTAAAACGTCTCCTAAGAAATCCCAACGAACGGAATCATAAGCCTTTTCAAAATCAATCTTGAAAATAAACGTTTGTTTTTTTTTCGCTTTACACCATTGAAGAACCTCGTTGAGAATGAGCGGACCGTCTAGAATTTGTCTATCCGCCACAAAAGCCGATTGAACCTCACTAACTAAGTCACCCAACACACCAACAAGCCGATTAGCCAAAATTTTCGCAATAATTTTATATAAGCTCCCTATAAGACTAATTGGACGAAAGTCCTTAACCAATTTAGCATCCGGAATCTTAGGGATCAAAGCAATAAACGACGCATTACAACCTTTAGGAAAATTACCGGAAGTAAAAAAATGTTGAACCGCCGCCACTACATCCTTTTCAATTAAAGACCAATATCTTCTAATGAAACCAAAAGTAACTCCATCCGGTCCCGGAGATTTATCAATCCCACAATCCCACACCGCCCGCTTAATCTCTTGGTACGAAATATCACCTTCCAATTCATTTTTTTTCAGCTCACTAATCGTACGAGGAAAATCAATATTGATCACTGGACGAATACGACGAGGCTGCTGGAACCGAGTACTAAAATGCTCCAAGAACTCCTTTTTAACCATAGCCGGATTATCGATCCACATACCATCTTTTAAGACTCCACGTATACCAAGTTGATTACGTTTCTTATTTAAAATCCCATGATAAAACTTTGTATTCTCGTCTCCTTCTATCGCCCATTTTATCTTAGCTTTTTGCGCCGCCTCCAAATTATCCACTTTCTCCGCTTCTTGGATGTCTTTAATGATCTCCATTCTTTTATATAGAATATCATCCGTAGCATTGCCTTGGTCAATAACAATTTCCAAGTCATGGAGATCTTTTTTAAAAGCCCTTTTTTTACACTTATTAGATTGTCTCTTCCCATTCCACTCACGAATACACTTTTTGAGAAATTTCATCTTATACATCAAGTACAACATAGGATTTACCTCAACGATTGGACATTCACACCAAGCTTTCGAAATCATCTCTTCAAATCCGTCTATCTCGAACCAATAATGATACATCCTAAAAGGGATAGGGCCATAATCATGGGAAGAATCACGCAACATAATAGGTCTATGATCCGATAGGTACCTATCCAACGTTAAAGCCGAAAAGTTAGGATTCACACCCAACAAGCCTTCCGACATAAGAAACCGGTCTAGCTTACTCATCTTCTTAGCGGATCTATGACACCAAGTGAAAGAACAACCTCCAAGGGGGATCTCTTGAAGATTTGCTTGCAAAATAAATCTATTAAAAGCATCCGCGCCATGAGCATGAAATAACGAGCCAAATCTTTCATTCTTGAATCGAACCTCATTAAAATCTCCCATAACGATCACCTCCCCGTCCCATTTACTAATCACATGAACCAAATAATCCCAAAGCATTTTCTTTTCGGCATATTCTTGAGGAGCATACACCGAAATAATCAAAAGATTTACACCACTACATAACCAAGACCCGCTAATCATAACAAAATAATCGGAAATCGTAGAATTGTTTTTCTTAAAAGCCGACTTCTCCCACACACATAAAATGCCACCCGAATTACCAACCGCCGGACTATACACATACTCAAAAGCATAGTTACCCCAACAACATTTAACATCAATCAAAGAAATATCCTCCATCTTGGTCTCTTGTAAGGTAAGAAAATTCACCTTATGAGAAACACAAATCTCCTTAACCCAATCTTTTTTGGCCTTAGGGTTTAGGCCTTGAACGTTAAGAGAAACCATATTCATTTAAAAACCTCTTTTCCTCCTTGAATTTCAATTATTTCTTCAATATTTTTCATACATCCTTCCATATTGTAACCCATCGTCTTTCCCACCTTGATCAATTCCTCCATAACAGTTAATAACGAACCCCCCGTCCTTTTAATTTCTATCTTGTTGCTTTTCCTTGAACCAATAGAAACCGATTCCCCTTTTTCGTTGTCAGACCCGCTGCCTTCATTATTACCCATAGACTTCTTATCACACTCAACTTCTGTTTCGTCACAAGGAGTAAATCCAGGAGGAAATGGAATACTCACTGTTTCATTCGACTTATCCATTTTCTCCTCCACATTTCTCTTTTTATTCAATAGCGAATATAGCTCAAAAGGATCAAGAGAATTATTAACATCAAAATCATTACCTTTCTCTTCAGCTTGCACATTCACATCTTCCTTCACCGAGTCTGGAACCATACTAACGTTATTATCCCCTTCCTTCTCTACATCACTACCATCAAAGTCTTCCTTAATAAAACCTACGGATTGCTCGTCTTCCGATTCGCTATTATCTTCCTCTTGTTCATCAAAATCAGGAATCCATCCCATGGTTTCTTTTGCTCTCACCAAAAATCTCTTCCCTTTATGAATGATTTTGAACGTTTCGAGTATGTTTGATTTTCCAGTAGTAAGAATACACAACCTCTTACTATACAAACACCCTTCATCTAATTTCTCCAAATAAAGCATCTTACCCCATTTTGCCGCAATCCTATTAAACGTACTTTCCGACCATAATTTGAGAGGTATTCCTTCAATGTCTACCCAAGTGATACGTTCATCAATAACAAACTCTTTGGACGCTTGTATGAGTAGAGAAAACCATGATGTCGCTCCTAAGCACGACTGAAACTTAGCTTTAGTATCTTCCGTTTTAAAAAACCAATCAGTGATCCACAAACCTCCATAGACCTTAAATTAATGATCATCGATAGCCTCATTCTCCCCAATACCATTCCCAATATTAGTCAAAAACTGCTGAATTCTTTAACCTTAACCAAGCAAACCTAACGAGTAATCCCAGTTGGTTAAGACTGACTCATCAAGAATAAAAGCTGTGTTAACAAACGACGCGTACTTGTCAGATTTTGTATCCCCCCCGTTAACAACAGAGTAACATAAGAGCCATTTGTCCGTTCTCAAGTCCATTATTACGAATGTGGCCTTCATTTTTAATTTATAGGTGCGACATAATTACCATTCTGATGCGTAAAACCACCACTATTAACAGCCAGGAGGTACTCTGAAACTAGCGAACGTTCGCAGTGAAGATGATGACTCCCCATACCATGATGTCACACAAATTGCTAAACCAAACGGTCTACTATCATATAACTCTAAAAAATCCGAACGAAGCCAAAATCTCATTCCCCGCCTAGACTTTTTATCCCGGATGAAGTCATCAACCTACTCAGACCCGATATTGGATTACAACCATTCCAAAAATCCTTTGCCTAAGCGGAACACTCGTAAAAATTGCAACGAAAAAATAAATTGTCTAAATCCTTTGCGATGTCGAAATCTTTTGTACCTCTTCCTCTTTGGAAATAGCCACCATGTTACCAACTTACTAGTATAATAGTATAATGAAACCATATCTCACGTCAGTTTATTAGGAACTTTATTTTGTTCAAATGTATGAAACCATAAATGATCTAGAGGACTGGACATTATATATAGTATAATGACACTTGCTTCCTTGGCATATCGAATATGCTTTATATTGTCGAAAAGAAAGCAATTGTCGACATTTGTTCTTTCTGCCTTCTTAAAACATGTTTGAAATAATTTTCTGATAACTCTACTTGTAATTGTGATACAAATTCAAAATTCCAATTTACAGTCTACTGACATTTGTCTAAACATAAAACACCATCAATTCGAAACAAGATATTACCATGCTAGTGACTCTTGGTTAAAAAACGACTAAAAATTTATGCTCAAATTGTATAAAAAAGGATCATATTATGTCGTAAGACAAAGAAAAAACCTAACGTATAAACAAAGACAAAAATGTTAGATATTCTAATCTAAACGTATGGTTAGGTTTCTAGCTAATTACGTGTTATAAAGTAGGGGATACTTGTATATATTTTTTTTTCTCAACACATGCAATCGTATAAGCTAATTATTTGATTAATTAATACCACTTTCAGAAGTAACATGAAACATGTGTTTCTTTATTAGGCACTTTAGATATGATTTCCCATTATATTATTACGCATTCTTTACCATTATATTATTACGCATTCTTTACCATTTTTTTACCATGTTGCGATATTATCTACGTAGTTTGAAATTCACTCGTCAAGTAATGTATCGCTAAATTCTCTCATCAAGTATTTGAAATTTCTCTTTAGACTTGATACTCGCTTTGTTCTAAACCCACATACGGAGTATTTGATTTTGGTACTTAATATGGAGCTAGCTTTAGGAACTGATTTGAGTTTAAACGTATTACCAAACACCTTAAACATGCATAAGTTTGATTCGAGTTTAAACTTGTTAGCAAACACCTTAAACATGCATAAATTTGAGTCGTCCATCGTTTCCATAGAACTGTGAATTGTTACTACTTTAGAGGTTCTAAACAAAACGAACAGTTACACCCATTGAAATTTATGAAAACAAGCAAAGATATCCGCGCGTTGCTGCGGGCGTTAATTTTTAGCGCGTTGTTGCGGGGCGTTAATTTTTTATTTTTATTTATTTATTTATTTATTTTTGTTTTTTCGCGCGTTTTTTTTATGTTTAATAGTGTAAGTTTATTTTTTCCTGCACGTTACTGCGGGGCGTTAATTTTTCGCGCGTTGTTGCGTGTCATTAATTTTTTTTTCCTTTAATTTTGTGCGAGTTTATTTTGTCGGTCTCATATTTAATAGTGCGGGTTTACTTTTTCAGTATCGTGTTTAGTAGTTTTTTTAAGTCAATTCGGAAATGTTACCGCGTGTATTTTTTTTATCTGAATGCGTCGGTACTTTTGTAACATTTTTTCCTCCCTATTTTGTGCCAACAAATTAAAAAAAATAAAAAAAATAATTGGGCCGGCCCAAATGTTTAAGCTAAATTTTTTGGGCTTTTTTTTGGCCCAACACTGTAGCACTGTAGCTACAGTGCTTAAAATGATTAGTAAATCAACTCTTTTCAAATGATAATATATATAATACCACACAATATTTTATCACTTATCTCACAAATGTATTCAACGAGATTTGAATTTACAACCTCTTAAATCTACAATCTCCAATATTAGCACTAAACTTGCTTTTTGCACTAATTTAGTGCTAACATGTACAAAAACTTTTCTCCAATGTTAACACTATCTTTAACACTGTTTTAATGGAATGAATAATAAAGCATCAAATATAATGTTACACTATACTTGCCACTAATACTGTTACCTTATTTAAACTCATCATATTTGTTATATCTTTGATAGTTAACTAAAAATATAAAAATTAAATTATATAAACTATATTTTTATAAGTCTACAATCAATACGTTTACATAGAGGTGAACATTTCGGGTTTATTTAAAAACCGAACCGGTTTTAGTCAACCGGTTTTGACTAAAACCGGTTCGGTTAGTCAACCGGTTTAACCGGTTCGGTTAAAAACCGGGTTTAACCGGTTTTCAAACCGATCTGGTCGATTTCTATAAAACCGATTACAAACCGCCGGTTAGGTTTGAGGGAAACCGGTTTTAAAAAAACCGGTTTCGGTTTTTTTCCCGGTTCGGTTTATGAACCGGTTTTTTTGTATACCTCGGTTTACAATAAGCTCAACAGTGATATGTATTATTTCAACTATTTTTTCTTTTTATCATGTCAACGTATACTTTAACAGTTAAAAATATTTAGTGCAAAGTTTATTGTTATACATTGAAGCAACTTTTATTTAATACAAATATATACTTTAAAGATATTTTTTACACTATTTCAGTGCAAAATTTAGTGTTAACATTAGAGATGCTGAGAGCCGAATGGATTGTTGCTATGAATCACAGCTTATTTTTGATTTCTACAACAGGACGGTATTGTTTTACAACGAAAAATTGTTTACAAACGAAGGGGGTGTTTGTTTCGGTTTATATGTGGGCTTATGAGCTTATTTGATTTCGGCTTATATAACATAAGCTCTAACTTTCTGGCTTATATTGAGACTTATGAGCTTATATAAGTTTATCATATCTTAATAAACTTATATAAGCCCATAAGTCTCAAAATAAGCCGAAAAATTGAAGCTTATGTTATATAAGCCGAAATCAAATAAGCTCATAAGCCCACATATAAGCCAAAACAAATACCCCCGAAATACCAACTAAATTAGAACTTCACCTTTGCATTTCACAATCTGACCAAAATTATGTTCAAGGAATTAACAAGATTCAAAAAGCTCATTGTGTTTTCCATGTTTTGTTAGGTGAACCAAATTTGAACATGAGAAGTATTAGGAGCTGTTTGGTTTGTTGCTATGAATCACAATCGGTATGACTTTGATAAGAGAATAGAATGGGTATGTGTATTAGTCATGGAATCAATTTCGATATCAATGTTTAGTTTAATTTGGGTATCATTAAAATATAGTGGGCACAACCATATAAAATAAATGATATGTGAGATAAATATACAAATTTTATGTTTTTCTTATTGTTATTTGAAGATTAAAAAAGAGTAGGACCCATGATTACTTTTATACCAACCTATATGATGACTAATGGAGTATGACTAAAATCTTGTTATCATAGTCAATATAATTATGATAATGATAATATAATCATACTAAAAATAGGATACACCTATTATGGTCATAATAAATGACATTAATTATATTGACACACCCTTAGTAATTAGGTTTGGCCATAAAGATTAATGAGAGCACCTGGGACCCAAATCAATAATCGTATCGTATGTATGATCTACAATATTCTACATAAATCGTCTAAATGTCTAAGACCTTCTATAGTAACCCATAAAATATGATAGTGTTATTATATTCATGACTCATTTGAGATGCATTGATTTTTCAGTTTGTATTAATATAGCCAGAAAAATGTTACATCCAAGTTTTTCATGAACGATAAGGAACACACATATATCATTACATTCAACTCGCAAGATATATAATAACCGAACCAACCAATATTTAGACATAGAGCTCCTATATGATGGCTACATCGAGTAAGTTCAACGCTCAAGATGTTTAAAATGATCGTAGCAATCATAAAACAAAGAAAAAAATTAATCTATAAACGAAGTTTAATTCATTAAATGATGATCTAGTGGCAAAAATGTTTGTGACTATTACTCTAAAATGGGTGAGGTCTCAAGTTCGATATTTGCTAGGTGCAAACAATCTTGACGTGGCCACGTCAGTCTCCTGAAAGGGGAGGGCTTTACTTGGTTTGAGTCTGTGTGACGGTGGGTTCAAACCCCGTGAATTAGTCGGACAAAAGGTTAAAAACCATGGTTACCAATTTTTTTTATAAAAGTTTAGATATTGAAAATCTGATTATAGTTACGGGTCAGGAATGATTTTTGCATTTTAAGTCTTTATTTTTTTTATCTAATCAAGAATTTCTTAGATTATTCTATTCTTGATACTCAATTTCTTCTTGATCACATATTGTAACTTTGGTTTATCGAGTTATAGAAAGTTAATCAGAAACTATTCTTCGAAGAACTTAAGTTTGTCGAGTAACCCACATTCCCACCCATGAGGCAAATTTTCCGAAAATATACTAGTCAAGAACAACCAAAAAAGATATGCGGGTTGATTTCAACCGCAATTTCACACATCGGGACAAAGAATAGGACGGGAATTGGCAAACCTATGAGAGGAATAGATTCAGCCGAGGAGGGTTGACAATCAAACGAACCTTCCAAGCGAGACATTTACCTTAATGGGACTCCTTTTATCCATCGTGTTTTGAGTCGAAACACAAGGGCCGGATATCATCCCAAGCTGCTTCGAACCGAGCAACCGAATAATCCCACTCTGCCATCGAAGAGTCCAGCGCCATCTATCATCCATAACCCCAAGAACAACATCATTAAGCAACGTTGTAAGCTCACCCATTTGGAATTGCTCAACTCCTCCTCTCGAACAACGTCTAAAAGAGTCCGAAAAATTCACTTGAAATAATTTAGAGGCACTATCAGAGGGTTTTTGGTCTCCAAAAATTATCAAAAGTCATTGGAAATCTAATTCAACAGAATTTCGGCCAATCCAAACATTCATCCCAAAAAGACGTGTCTTTTCCATTACCAATCTTTTTCTGCATGAAAATTAGAGTATCAAAACCTTGCATTTTAAGAGCGTGCACCTCTCGAACAATATAACACCATATAGACTTGTGAAACCCTTAGAACCAATACAAAGCTGCCCTTATCCCCATGAATGGCCTTTATAACCATCGTCCCACATAGATTATTTCTGATGTTTTAAATCTCCAAACCAATTTATTCAGAAAGGCTCTATTCTAACGCAAATAGACTAGAAACACGAAGACCGCTTTATCTTTTGTGGGTTGCTAACACTTTACACCATTTAACACAAATCGCTTTCTTGGAATTCAACTCCAACCCATTAAAAAATCGACTCTAATGGCTTTCAATACGATGGATGACACTTTGTGGGCACCTTAAATATTGTATATGATAAATAGACATTGCTCCAAGAACCGATTTGAGAAGGAGTTAATCTGATCACACCTATCGATAAAGTTTTCATCTTCCATTTCGAAGACGAACAAAAACTTAGCAAATGTGCTCCACGCTATTAGCCCTTGTCATTATGCCCCCCACTTTCGAGCCAGATAATAATCGGGTGTTATAAAGAATACCACAACCAATTTAATTCAAGCTTGTGCACTACACATCATTTATCCGCAATACCATCAACTTGCTTTACCCAAATTAATATTTAACCCAGAGCAAGTTGGTAACACATTTTAACACTTGTGAATAATGTGTCTTTATTATTCGAGTTCCACTGTCAATAAATTACATACCTCGTCCCTTGCGAAAGAACAAATGAGTAAATGGGTCGTGTCGAAGGTTTAAAAACAATACATTGAAACAAGGCCCGCTTCCACCACTTATTGAAAAGAGTTGTAGGACTCTCCATGACCAAGATGTAAAAGGACAGGCGAAGTGGTTCCTTGTTGAGGACTTTTAAAAAATTGAAATTCCTCGGTGGACTTCATTTACAAGAACTGAAATCCCCTCCGAGGTTCGGAGGGACTAATAATCGCATCCACCACCCATCTATCTCCCGAAACCGAACTTCTTCGACGTCATGAAGTATAATCCCAAGGACGGATTCATATGTTTTCTCAAAGTCGACCTTCAAAAATGAACGGATTGTTCTTTTATCCTTGCACCATGATATACCTCATTAAGAATGAAGGGATCCGTTTCCAGAATTTGTAGATCCGACTGAAAGCGATTGAAACTTCGTTAACAAGTTTACCCAACACAACTTAATTACGGTTGCCAAAAATCTTTGTGATAATTTGTAAAGACTTCCAATGAGGCTAATTGGTGTAAAATACTTGACCAATTTGCATCAGATTTTTGCAGATAAGAGTTTAATGAAGGAATTAATCTTACAAAAAGTTCCTGGTTGAAAGAAATACTTGACCGGATGCTACCACATCAACATTCATTCAAACCCCAATACCGTTTATAAATCCAAAAGGAAACCATCTGGGCAGGAGCTTTGTCAGCTACACAAGTCCAACCGCCTTTTTAATTTCTTCAATAGAAAACCTCGGCTCAAATCCCGCAACCTGGAAAGAATTAACTGATTTGGGAAATTCCAGATTTATAATAGGACGCTATTGGATGGACTGCTAAAACGAGCTCTTAAATGATTTACGAACTCCTTTTTAACAAATCCGGATTCTCCTCCCACACACGCATCTTTCATAACACCTGATAGCGAGCTGGATGACGCTTTTCTATTAAGGACTACCATGATATAGAATTTGGAAATGTTCATCTCCTTTAACCGCCCATTTTCCTCTTAGCTTTTGGAGGCCACCTCCATATAAATGCAATTTATCTAACTCTTGAAATAGATTACAAACCTCCATTGATTGAAGCAGGTTTTCCTCCGGGCTTTACCGTTGACAATAATTAATATCCAGTTACCAAGCTCCTTTTGTAATGCGACGTTTCTATTGTGATGCTTTGTCTCGTTTATTCCAGGTCCGAATTTTTTCTTAGTAAAAACTTCTATTTTTGCATGAGATTAAACATAGGTTACTCGAGAAATAATAGGGACTTCACCCAAGCATCATGGACATAGTTTATCAAAACCTTCCATATCGAACAATAATGGACAAGCGAAAAGGAATATGGCATAATCGGATTAGTTTCCGTAACAGAATCGGCGATGATCCGAAAGAAACCTATCCAAGTGTTATCGCTGAAATAGAGGACATTTTATTACTAATCTTTCAGACATTAAGAAACGATCCAAATTGTCATCTGCGAAGCAGACCCTTGACCCACGTGTAAAGAACAACCGCCAGAGGGCTTCATCAGCATTCGAATTGGGCCATAAACGAATTAAAACTTTAGCCCTTGCACGTTAAACACTGAACTCATATCTTTCATTTTTATATCTAACCTCATTAAAATCACCCATAAGAATAAACCTCCCCTTTCCAACTAATAATAATATAGGTTAGAGGGGGGGATAATCCCATACTTCTTTTTTTGAAGTTCTTGCGGAGCATCATATACCGAAAATAATAAGAAGCAATTTACATTAGAAAACCATTTTCCAACGGTACAATGAGAAAGTAGTCTGACACCATAGTAGAATATTTAATAACTCAGTAGGATTCCAAATGAAAAGAATACCTCCTGAAAGACATAGATTCACTGAAAAGCATAATTCAAACGTAAAATTCCCCCAACACTTCTTGATGTCGAAGGATTTTTTATCCTCCTTTTAGTTTCATGAAGTAGATAGAAATTTATCCTTATGAGATACCAAAGCTCCTTTACCCAATCTTTTTTTGCAGTCAGGGTTAAGGCCTTGAACTTTTAAAGATAGCATATTATTGGAACACTTCATCCACTCCTTGCCTTTCCAAACAATTTTCTTCTACATTCTTAATACACCCTACATTTTGTAACCCCATCGTTTGCCCCCACTCTATCGTTCATCTTTTATACGTTCTATAAAGACTCAACCTGTGCGAGGTATTTCAGGATTGTTGAAAATGACAGAACCCACAGATTCTTTACACTAACTTGGTCTTCTTTCGCCTTACATTGAATTACTTCGCCATATACCATTTGTTTCAATACACACTTTCATCAAATTACCTTCCTCCTTGGTTTCGTAATACTGGAGGAATTTCAAACCTATCTTGGCCTCAAATCATATTTTCTATGCTTATCCTTGTGTTTAATTTTTCTTGACGTAACGAATAGAACCCAAACGGGTCTGTTGAATTCTTATCAACTGCTTCATTCTGCTCAATATCCTCCCCATCGTTGTCGTTCACCTTATCAGCCATAGAATCCGGAACCACACTAACATCATCTTCGCCTTGTTTATTCCTTATCATCACCTATAAACGCCTTCTTGAAGTCCATCATCAGATTGGGATCATCGACCACTACCCTCTTCATCAGTTTAGTTTAAATCAGGGTTCCATCCCGAGTCTCTTTAGCTCAGATACCCAATATACCTTTCCTTTATAAACGATCTTAAAGATCTCGAACTCATTAGTTATCCCCTTAGTGTAATACACAATCTTTTGCTATTGATAATTTCGTCTTCCTTATTTCCACATCGAAGTAATGTCCCACTGCAACCAATCTTTTTGAAGGTGTTAAAACGACACATTTTAAGTGGTACACCTTCACGTCAACCCACATGATTCTTCGCATCCTGCACGGAAAGTCATTAGAGAATTGGAAAGATGTGAAAACCAAGATTTAATCGTTTAACGCTTGCTAAAATCTTTCTCTTTAACCTCCAATGATTTAAATACAAACAATCACCCACATCCACCCAAATATCTGATGTCAACATCACTAAACCTTCATTGCACAATACCATCTCAAAATTATCAAGTGAACCATATCTTTAACATTCCTTTTAGACAAAGAGAATAATCCCTTTTCATTGAACATGATTCGTCTAGAACAATTTGGACGTGGCCACGTCTAGTTCTCTGAAAGGGGAGGAGCTTTACATGGTTTGAGTCTGTGTGACGGTGGGTTCAAACCCCGTGAATTAGTCGGACAAAAGGTTAAAAATCATGGTTACCAATTTTTTTTATAAAAGTTTAGATATCGAAAATCTGATTATAGTTACGGGTCAGGAATGATTTTTGCATCTTAAGTCTTTATTTTTTATCTAATCAAGAATTTCTTAGATTATTCTATTCTTGATACTCAATTTCTTCTTGATCACATATTGTAACTTTGGTTTATCGAGTTATAGAAAGTTAATCAGAAACTAATTTGAGTTAGTTTTAGCATGTTTAAGTTTACTTTTTTTCATCACATATATATTAAGGGAATTGATTTGCACACTCAAAAAATTGATTTGAACACTCTATTCAGTGCATAAGATAGTTGTACCAGAGTTCACACAATACTTTATCTGCTTGTACAATGAGTGTCTCAATTAATTTTTTGAGTGTGCAAATCACCTCCCATATATTAAGGGCATCCACTATGGTGAAATGTTATAAAGCTTTATGAATTAAATTTTTCATGCCACATCAATAAGTTTTAGACATTTTGAGTTAATAAACCTATTTCGACTATGGTATAAAATTTTTAAAGCTTTATAATGATTTCACACAACACATGCATTAAATATCTTGAGATTATGAAGAGGTCTAACATGTAAGACCTTTTCATGTCACATATGTATAAAATGAAACTCCACTATGGCTAATATAAAACATAAACCACTTTAAGTTTTTTAAACCCATTTATGAACCTCCCATAGTGGATGCTCTAACAATGAATAGTGCAGAAGCTACATAATTTGAACTTGGACCATCATCATGCACAATTGCACATATATAAAAATAAGAAGGCACACTCTTTTCTCAACCAAAATCGCTAAACAGAGACCTAAACTTGATCTTGACATCTATATATTGGAAATATAATTGGCTTGCTCATTCATTAACTGGCAATTACAATATATAGTGACTTTGGAATTGGAATATTCAAGAGACAAACATAAATGGGCTAGTCCTAACAAACTCAACAAAGCCCATAATGACTAATAAGCTAACATCTAACACTCCCCCGCAGTTGGAGCGGGAGAGGAACGAACACTCAAACTGGTACGAAATTCTTCAAATAAAACAGACGACAACCTCTTGGTGAATATATCAGCATATTGGTAACGGGATGACACATGAAGAACATGAACATGACCACGCGCAACCATATCACGAACAAAATGTATGTCAATCTCAATGTGTTTGGTATGCTGATGCTGAATAGGATTGACAGTCAAATAAATAGCACCAACGTTGTCACAATAAGCAAGAGTAGCAGATGATACACTCTCTCTCCTCCAACTAACTTCTATCAAAAAATCCTTCATGAAAAAAGCTTAAAAAACCTTCAATTCCTTAAAAGTTTCTACTCGATTTTCAATTCTGATTAGTGCATTAGATTCAGTTTTGATTCCGCACAATTTGAGAGTACTTTTACAAATTTTGAGTGCCTAAGTCAGAATCCACCAGTTCGTAATTTTGGCGCTAAAATTGGAATTTGAATTTTCTTTAATTTCATGGATTTTTGTGGTCCAATTTGATAATCTTAGTTGCTAAGTGATTGTATTAGATCATTTTGGTTTGATTAATTAGAATTTTTTGATCAATTGTAGTTTTCCCCAATTTAAGTTGGAACCCTAATCATGAGATCTAAATGGACTATTAAGCCTACTAAGATTTTTGATAATTCTGTTACGAATCTTAGTATGAATATGAATAAACAGAAAATTGAATAAAAAAAGTAAAAATGTGAATGATGATAAGAATGAAACAGTAGGAAATAAAGGGGAAAATGATCTATTGTTTAGCAGTGAGATAAAGGATAATGGTGATGTTAGGGTTGAGACAAAGAACAGGGAAGATCTAGGGGCTGCGGAACATGATGAGACTAAAGTCAGTGATTCTAGTATTAAAGGAGTTGATTGTGTGCAATTGGATTGTGATAATGGAGAATTGAATGGGGATGATACAAGGGAAAATCAGTGGTTTGAGAATCATGAAGTTGATGTGGATAATGCTGCTAGTAATGGTGTTAATGGACCTGATCATAGTGTGGAAAAGGTGACTGAGCTTATGGATAATGTTGTTGATGGATGTATCTTAGGAGATGCTATTGTTGAGGATCCAGTGAGTACTCCCAGGGTGAGCAATTTCATTCCTAATGCTGTAAAGAAGTATGTGATTAATCATGTAGGGACATCAAAACAGTCATATGCTCATGTCACTACTAAATCTGAACCATTGATTGATAATAAGCTAAAATTACTACCTACTAAAATTGATGAAAATGGTAATGAGTATGTGATTTTTGATGATGAACTAATCAGTGATGGTAGTAGTAAGTGGAAACTGCATTATTTGGTTATTTTGTTGGACATAAGATGAGTATAAATGAATTAAGGTACAATATCAGGAGAATGTGGAGTAGGCATGGATTTAAAGAGGTGATTAAAAATGATTGTGGCGTGTTTTTCTTTAAATTCCATCAAGAAAGGGGTATGAACTTGATGAGGTGTACTTTTATACACTTTTTCGGAGTCATTTAACCCCTTAAATGATGCAAATATCTTCAAAATATGTGCTTAATCGTTTCTTTTTTCATTTTTAGCACTTGGATGACATTTGGAGGAAATACACGTGACTTGGGCTCATTTGGAGAAGAAACGGACAAGACTACGACTCTACACCATTTATCTTGAAGAATTGTGCATACAGAGCGTGAAGACGGCGTCGCAGGCTTCAAGCGACGACGTAAGGATTTTTATGGCGAAGACATCATGGATTTGACGATAGCGTCAGGACGTAGCCGACTTAAAACGATCTTGAAGATTCACTTGGGCGACGGCGTCACGATTAAACAGGACGCCCGTCGCTAGAAGTTTTCTTATATATACAAAACCAATTTTAAGGTGTAACTTTGTATAACTTTGAGAGACGAACCCTAGTCATTCCAGCAGCCTTTAAGGCCTCAAAACCTATCGATAAATGGACATTAAGCCATGTTATTAATCAGTAAAGATTGTTTATCTTTATCATTCATATGTCTACTGTCGTTGTTTGATTGATTTATGTCTCTTGCCTTTCTTTATAACATGCTTGGCTAAAACTCCTTTGTATTTACTTTATGATTTTATGAACTTACGAATTGTCAGATCCTTCTAATATTGCTTCTTGTGTTGAATACGTGCGCGTTAGGTTTTAGAAAATAGAGCATACAGATAATAAAATTGGCATAGACGTCTAGGGAAACGCGAGTGTGTAGAAAGGATACCATCGGTAACAGTCTTCACACTACCTTACCCCTAATATGGTTGATCCCTCTTAATATTTTTCAATTGCATTTAATATACTCTTAGGGGCCTTGTAATAGTCTTCATACTACCTTACTTGTGCGTTGCCTTAACGGAATATTAAATAGACGACGAGTTCGTGTAATTCGTTCATGACTGAGGAAATACTTACACAGATCATCACAAGTGTGACAAAGCAACATGATTAGGAGAAACAATCTAAGGAGTAGTACGTGATTAAGTAAATACATCTTTTTATCATAAAGTTATCACCAGTAGATTTGATTATATTTAGTTTAATTAGTTAAACAGACCAACCTCTCAAACCATGATATTTACCTGCTTTCATAAAAATAATAAAAATACAAAAAGAATCTTCTCTCAACTCCGTAGACCTCTATTAGATCTTGATCGATCCTTCCCAACCTATTCCCCTAGAGAACAATAACAACTCCTGAGTCTTGCCTATACTACACTACAACGATTAGGTGCACTGCATAGGGAGTTGTAAAACTTCTTGCTGAGCAGGAGTCATTGGCTTGTTTCTCTAACCTCCTCATGGTAGTTTCAAAGATTTCTTTAACCTGCTCAAAGGAAAGTGACTTCAATTTCTTGATAGAGTAACCTCCTTCTTGGTTCTTTATGTAAGTTGACATGTAAGCCTTTTGTTGAGCAGGAATCATTGGCTTTTTTCTCTTAGCTTCAGCTCTTTATTGAGCAAATAACTTCTTTCTTTGATTAACAAGTTCTACAAGCTTTCTTGGTAAATCTTCTTCACTATACTTTTCACCTGCTTGTAACTGTTGAACCAAATCTTCATCTGCTACAACTCTAGCCAATATATCACCCCATTCATCATCTGTAAAACCCTGAGCTGCTTGATGCACTTAAGCCATTCTCTGCCTTTTTGATTTATCCAGTTCTTCTTGTATTCTCACAACTACTTCATAATCAAGCCTCTCTTGTTCTTGTTCTTCATTAAACTTTGCTTCTTGTTTAGCATTAAATTTGGCTTGTTCTTCCTCATGCAACTTCTGAGCTAATTCTTCATCAATACTCATTTGTATTTGAATTATCTGTTTGATCTTCTTTGGTGGCTTAGACTCTTGCATAACAGCTTTGCCTTTATCCTTTGTTGCTACTGGTGAAGGAATATTGATTTTAACCTCTTGAGCCATACCAGCAGTACTAACCAATCCACTGACAGTACTAACTCCAACCATACCAGCAGTACTAACCAATCCACTTCCAGTACTAACTATTCTTCTTCTAGTATAAGTATGAACGTTTTCAACTCCCCTTCTTATTCTAGCTGCATCAGCAAGAACCTTAGCTGCACTGAAAACTCGTAACTGCTCTTCAGGTTGATCACTAACATGTGTATCATCAAACCTCCCCTGATCTGCAACATGTGGAGGAACCAATGAAATTCCAGCATCCAAATCCATATCTTCAATCAGACTCCTCCCCTGTTTGGAAGAATCCTCCTCATCTTCTTCATCATCAGAAACCATAATTTTGGCTCTCCTTCTAGCTTGGCTTGTCTTGACAGTCTTTTCTAACTTGTTCACTTTCAGGATAAGCTTGGTGTAAGCATTACCATATACCTTTTTAGTTTGCTTCAAATCTTCCTCCAAGCTTGCTACTTTTGTTGACAATTGGGTACAAAGAACCGTCAATTCATTTAGTGTCAAACTACCCTCATCACTTCCAAGTGAATAAACTCTTGGGATAGGTGAATCATGAGGCATTGGAGCAGCATAGGTTGTTTGCATAGATGGTGATGAAGTTGGTGGTTGTGAGGTGGATGGAGCACTAGTGGGTGTGTGATGGGACTCAACTGGGATTGTTGATCCTTCACCCTGTATATTCTGACCTTGAACAAGCAATGTTTGAAACAATGGAGTGTTCACCCCAGTATATCCCTTGGAAGCTCTTCTCATATTGCTAAACAGTTTGTGAGTGAGGGTAGGAGCAATGTAAGTTCTTTTGTGGGGTAGAATTAATCTCGTATGCTTGTTCAAAAAGATTTGTATAAATCTTGGATACATAAAAAACTTTGTCTTACTGTCCAAGTTTTTCACCATGGCCTCAAAAATCAATTTGGAAAAATTAAAGGTTCTGTTGGTGGCCAAGCAAATGATAGTAGTTGCTATATTGCTACTAAACTGTTCCCAAGCAGTTTTCTTAGGACTTAAGCAGTGAAGGATGGTATGAATTAAAAATTTCCACTGAGGGGAAAAGTGTCCCTTTTGAAAAGTTAAGCTGTCAGAGTTGGACACATACCCCATAAGAGCAAGTTGCTCAAAAATTTCAGCTTTAGGTAAAGTGCTAATACCATCAGAATCTTCTAGCTTGAGATGTCTTCTAATAGAGGCCTCAGAAACAACCTTGACTTTCCCATCAATAGTAGCAGTTATTTCCATCTCTCCATTCTCAGATGTGCTTGCAGAAGCAGTTTGCCAAAACTGTTCTATGAGAGAGACATAGATAGTTGGACTTTCAGTGAGGGCATACTTAATGTGACTTGTAGATAGAAAATCAATTATTTGATGAAATCCTTCACTTCCTTCTGACTTTTGTAAGTAGGCAACCATGTTGTGCTTGTCGCAGAAATCCAAATTCGCCATTTGATGAAGAGAAGTTTGATTAAGGTTCTGGGATTTGTTAGTTTATGAGAGTGTGTGAGCTTGACAAAGTTAATTGAGATTATGTAGAGAGCACTTAGGGTTTTGATTCGTTCGACGTAATAAAATTGAATCTTTTTCTCGAAGAAAACTTATATGAGAAAGAAAGATCAAGAAATATCCAAATTATAGACCCCTATAGGCGAAGTTGTTGGCGGAAATATCTCAACGGCTATATTAAAATGACAAAAATCTGTTATGCCTCAAACATTACTAACGGTATCATAGCGGTACTAATTTTAGCCTAGCAGTACTAAAATTAGCCTGGCAGTACTAATATTGTCCCGCAGTACTTAAAACTTGTCAGATAGTATTAACCCCTTCTTCAATAATTATACAACAATATGTCTCTATTCATCACAAGCACACTAGAATTGACTAGATAGACATGTGAGAATTCATGAGGATCCATATTTATGCATAACCCATGAATAAGAGTTAAGAACTGTTAACCAAACCAAAATACCAAACACTCAAGCTCTCTTTATGTTTTTCATCTCACTTTTATCTCTCAATTCTATTACTCACCATAACACTCTGTCTATTTTTAATTCCCACAACTCTCTTTCTTTTTTTTAAGCTCACCACATCTCTTATTTCTTTTTTCTCATCAATTCACTCTTTCTGTTTTTGAAATCACACAGCTCTCTTTCTGTTTTCAATGCTTACCACATCTCTCATTTCTTTTAAGCTCACGTATTTACTCTATCTGTTTTTTGTTTTTCTTTTTCTCTCAATACTCACAGTCTTAAGTATAACAACAATGTTAACATAGCAGTAGGAAATATAACTAGCAGAATTAATTATACTTACCAACAGTAAGTTAGTCCAACAGAACTAACTTGAAATCAATTATTAACTGCTGTCATATTTTTTTCAAAGCATCATATGTGCATAACCTCCCCTCAATCAATGCTTTAGAGGTTAAGCATTCCAATGCTAGCATTTAGAAAGTTAAATCTGCTAACATCAAAAGCCTTTATGAAAAGATCTGTAACATTTTGATTTGTGTGAATCTTGATCACTTGAATCAACTTCTTCTCATAAGAATCTCTGATGAAATGGTGTCTTATCTCTATGTGCTTGGTTTTAATTTTACCTTTTCTAGAAATTCTACCTTTACCATCTCTAAAGGAAACAAAACCACCATCATAAACTTCATATTTAGTAAGATAGCATTTGTTTCCAGTTATGTGCCTAGAGCAACCACTATTAATAACTCCTTTTTCCTTGTACTCCTTCTCCTGTGGGTTGCCCTGCATATAAAAAAAGACAATTAGACTCTTTTGGGGATCCAAGCCATTATAGACTTGGATCTGCCTCGTGTATCAATGTAAGAATATTTCTTGAAAGTATTTGATGCACTACTATTTTTGGCTTTCCAAATCCAGCATGTTGAGGCGTTAACATCATTAACCTCTTTTCCCTTATTTTCACTTACTACTACTCTATCCCTAGTAGCAGTATCTTTTACCCTAACAATATTAACCTTTTTATTGAAAATACTATTCTTGTTTCCTGAGT
>BQNB010045044.1:0-44524 GCA_026074375.1 Tanacetum coccineum
AAGCCGAAAAGTCAATCAAGTCAAAAAGTCAACAGAAAAGTCAACTGGTCAAAGTCAAAATCAACCCAAGTCAACCCCGAGGCCAAATGTCAAAGAAATATAAGTTTAGGGACTGAACTTGTAAATCCTTAAACTTATATTTAAAGAAGAAAAGAGGAAAAAAGAAGAGAAGGGCCAAACTGCCAAATTGGCAAAGTTATACCCCAAGGGGCAATTCTGCCAACCCTCCTAAGTTTTAACCACCAAGGACGTGGACTGCAAAGAGTTGTATAACTCTTGGGGACTTGTTTTGCCAAGTCCCCAAAGTTATTTAACCACAAGGACCATGGGTGCAATAATACATAACACCTCGAGGGACTAATTGTGTCAAACCCTTTAAAAGTTTAGCCTGTTATACTCAAACAGTTTTTCCCGCCCTTGTTTCCCCCCAAAAATAACTCACGGGTTTACAACCCCATTTTTACCCTGTAACCCCAATTCCCCCATGAACAAACCATTCCCTCCCCCCTCCACTACCTTTCCCAGCTGTAAGATTGCCAGGTTGGCAATCCCACATCTCCCCAAGACTTATTTCGATGGCTATGATGAAACCAAAGAAGCACAAATGGGAATTAAAGGCTGAGATTGCTTTGGGCTTTAACCTCTCACAACACAAACACAAGAAGACCCCTGGGACATCTATTAAAAAGAGAGTAGTTAGTTAGTTTGATGGGCAGTTTGTAATTTTTTTCGTATTTTTAAGCATTCTCTTTTAAGTTCTTAGAAATCAGCTTTAATTACTTGTACTTTGTAACTTTTAGCTTGTGCTTTATGATTTTAAGCAATAAAATTCAGTTTTAAGTTTCAAGTGTTTTTCATTTCATAATTTAAGCTGTTTTACCTGAAGAAGCTCTCAATAAGCTCTTTTGGGCTTATTCCTGTTCATAAGCTCAAATTCAGTTAAATCCTTATTTTAAGTCATTCATTTTTTTTATTTTGTTCATTTCACATTTAAAAATGATCACTAGAGGTCATTTGATGCATTTTGGAGGCTTTTGAGAAGCAATAAGCTAATATAGCTTATTGAGCTTTAAGCTCATTGGTTTAGAGGCTAAGGAGCCATTAGGTTCAGGTTTTAAGCCACTCACTCAGATAGAGTGGCTTGGTTCTGAGACAACAAAAATTTCAGGTTCCATTTTCCATAATTCACTGTAGCACTTAGCTTATTCATTTAGCTTATTGTTTTATTTTTATGAATGCTTAATCATGCTTAGGGTTACTAGGTTAGTTAGAGTTTTAAATGTCTTTAAGAATTTTTAACTAGAATCAATTTAGATTAACTTTCTCAATTCTGTCATTTTTAGTATTAATAAGCTAGGTGAGTAAGTAGCTTATTCTTGTTAATAAGCTGTAGGTTTTAGTTTTAAAATAGCTTAAGTAGGTAAATCTTAGTATGAGTAGATAAAAAGATTTAGCTGTTTTAGTGTTAAAATAGGTTTTAAGTGTACTTAAGTTTGGATAGCTTTAGTAAAGTGGTGTTTGGGATAACTTGTAAAACGGGTCAAAATGGTTGTGGTTTGGGTTATGGTCATCAATCTAGTTTTAGCTTAAGCTTTTGAGCTCATATAAGCTGTTTCAAAAGTCTTCAAGTTTGAAAATTGAATTTCAAAGCTTTTCTAAACCCTTCTTTAAACTGTTGGATTTAAAAAAAACACCACAAGTGCTTATTTAGTTAAGCACTTGTGAGATTGAGTTTAAGTATCAAAAAGTGTGTTTTGTGTGTGTATAAAAAATGCTGTCAAATACCTTTGGTCTTTTGACTTTGGTGAGTCAAAAATCACCAAGTCTTTAGTAGCAGTTTTAAAAAATCCAAAAGACCTTTTTCACCATCAAAAATCAGCAAGTTTTTATAAGTTTTAGGATGTCAAAGTTTGTGCACAAGTCCATAAGTTAGAGTACTCAATCTGTTTTCACTTGTCTTTTTAATTTAAGCTTATTTGACAGCTTTTAAAAGCTGTCAAATAAGCCACTTGAGCTTAGCTTAAGTCTCCCCTGGTGCAAAGGGGTGACTTTAAGCTTCTAGTTCTTAAGCTTTAAGAGTACTTAAGCCTAAGAACTTGGCTTATTAGAGAGCACTAGCCTTTAGTAAGCCCCTTTGGGGGTTTTTTAAGCCTATTGAAGCTTATTTGTTGCTTAATTTTAGGCTTAAACTTGCCTTTTGACTGTTTTTAGCATAAATTAGTGTAGGATTGCTCATTTTTACTTTTAAGCTTATTCAGCTTATTTCATAAGCTCACTTGTGATCTAAATAGCTTATTTAGATAGATTAGTTAGTTGTTAATCTTGTTTAGCCCTTTTTCCTAGCTTATTTGTCCAAATGACTTAAGCTCTTTTAGCCTTTGAGCTTTGTTTTAGTTTTCTGTCATCATAAGCTTTCAACAGCTTATCTAGGTTTAGCTTTAAGCCTTTTTAGCTTATCTAGGTTAGGTTTAGACTCCTTTTAGCTTATTTAACCCTTAGCCTAGCTTATTCGACCACAAGGCCAAATGACTAAGCTTATTCTAGCTTTAAGCCATTTTTTAGTATTCTGTCAACTTTAAGCTTATTTTTAAGCTTATTGACAGCTTTTTAGAAAAAGTGCTAGTTGACAAAGTTGTTAAGCCCCACGGAGCTTAGTGCAAACTTTGCTTTTTGAAGTTTTTGAAAAAAAAAAGAGGGAAAGACAAGAGGTCCGGGTGAGCAAGACTCGAACCCGAGACCTCTCGATACATTCCCCCTTTTACACAACACACTCACCGCTGCGCCCTTGGGACTTTTTCGTTATAGTCCCAAGGGCCTATTCTCTTATACACGTTTTCGGCCCATAAGCTGTATAAGCTTATTTACGGGCTTATTCCTTAAGCAATTTTTTGTTTTTTATTTTTCGTAGGATTGTTAAAGTGTAAAGTATTTTTAGTAAATTTTTCAGAATTTTTCGAAGTCATTTAATATTTTTTATGATTTAATTTCGTTAAAAGTTTAAAAAATTTATAAAAAATACAAAAATTATCAAAAAAATATTTTTCTTTTTTAGAAAATTTTATTTTGTCATATAGTTTGTAGGAAAAATTTAAAACTTTTCGTAGGGTCATTTTTACAACTTTTCATTTTTTAAAGAGCGGTCCGGGTGCGGGATTTTGTCTTGACTCGTTTTTGGGTCAAACGAACTCCGTTTTCGGTCTAGTCTTTTTCATTCTTCGTTATTTGTTCCCTAGAGTAGTTTAGAAGCAAAAATTTCTTCGTAGGGTTAATTTTAAAGATTTTAGGTTTTTCCCCCTTTGTTCGGGATTCGTGCTCTCGTTTTCTAGCTTAATTTCGTAATTTTTAGGTTTTTCTTAAACGTTTTGGTTTATTATTGTTTAATTTAACTTCCTGCACTCTCAAATCATTTCTCTCCTTCCAACTCAAATCTTCCGACTGTATCGATTTTCCAGTACAGCCTCGTTGGGGATAAACGACCCGGGAACACTCTATACTACTTCTCGGTTTTATTGATCTTGTTGATTTTTAGACTTATATATATTATATTTATAATATATCCTCCATCCCCCCTTCCTATATAGTGGCCCCCCAGGACCAATCAACGCATCAGTTCAGGGACCCGGAGGGCCTATCATGATGACCCTGGTAACTTAATCAGGGCTTCGCCCCATGCACCTGTCCCTGACTACATACATTCACCAATCAGCTATAGATGTGGCCGGGAGATGTGTTAGATTGTCCAATACCTTTCTCAATGTATAATACTGCGATGCGTCAGCTATTTGCAATCACTGATGACTACACTAACAATAGCGCTCCAGAACGTGTCGCCTCAGAGCCTAGAGGTAAAACACACACCCCCCCAGTCAAGTCACGCGGCTACTGTAGTTAAACGCTCCACACATCTCGTTTTCCCACAACTTACTTATGTTTCATACATCGATTGCTCAAGTGCACCTGCTTACAAGTTCATTCATGTCATCTCACCAAAGTGCATTCCTTCCAGGTCTTTCCTCAAGGTGGTTGCAGCCATGCACCCAAAACTATCCGAAGAACCTCAATTACTCAGCTGACCTTTCATTCCCTCAGTTAACATGTTGCAGGAGAACCTTGTTATGCACAGTCAACATCAGGGGATGTTAGTTTAGACTGGAACCCAACCAAGTTACTAAAACCCAGATCACTCTCAGAAGATGGAACCAAAGATCACCCTCTTTTGAAAACATCGTTGTTGGCAATCCTCTCGTTCCTGTATCTACAGGAAAACATGTTAGCATCGATGCTTTGTGGGTGCTGTTCTCCATAATTGAACTATCCAAAGTCGTAACCCCAAGAACTTCAAAATGGCCGTGATATAGAAGACTGGAATTATGGTTTCCAAGCCTGCAAGATGAATTCACGAATTTGTTCGACTTGAAGTATAGGAAATTAGTACCTGCCAGCCCAATCTTTGTTATGGTTATCGTCTCTCAAGGGGATCTACAAAGTGAGCTTGATAGTAATATGGGTGATGTACTCGGAAAATCAAAGCTCGGTTAGTTGCAAAGGGTTATCGTCGGGAGGAAGGTATTGATTTTGAAGAATCGTTTTAGCTCAGTTGCACGGATAGAAGGCCAATCAGGAATTTTCATTGCTATGACTGCACAAGAATATGATCATTACCAGATGGATGTTCAAAACTGCTTTTCTGAATGGTGATCTTCAAGTAAGAAGAAGTTTTGTCAGTCAACCTGAAGGATTTGAAGGACCAGGATATCCTACTCACGTTTATCGTCTGAGACGGCTCTTAATTGGGCTAAAGCAGCACCAATGGGCGTGGTATGGGACACACTATCAAAGTTCCCTTTTTAGCAACAATTTCTTTCGAGGGTGCCGTGGATCCAACGTTATTCACACGCACAAAATCAGGCAAACGTATTCTACTTGTTCAAATATTACGGAGATGCATCATTTTTTTTTTACTCACAGATCATAATGCGTGTCACATATTTTCCAAAGAAATATGCTCCAAATTTTAGATGTCAATGATGGGACAAATGTCGTTTTTCTTAGGACTATAAGTTTCTCAAAGTCCTAGAGGTATCTTTATTAACCAAGCAAAATATGCTCTTGAAACCTTAAAGAAATATGGAATGAATCTCTCTAACCCTGTCGATACACCAATGGTGGATCAATTGAAACTGGACGAGGATCTTGGTATGTGCTTAATTACACATACCATTTTCCATTATAAACGGACTTAAAAGACTAAAAACGTGCCAAAAATACATTGTATTTGTATGTTTTGCATTTGTATTGTGCAGGAAACGGATATTCTAAAAGAAGGCCAAAAACAAGTAAAACCAAGCACGGGATGGAAAAGTCCAAGTCAAGTCAAAGTCTAAAGTCATCCACATGAAGAAAATACAACTTGAGGGACTAAAGCTGCCAAGCCTCAAGTTGTATTACAAAAGATAAAAAGACAAGGGTCAAAATTGCAAACCGGGCAAAGATTGCATTCAAGTTATATAACTTGAGGGGACAAAACTGCCTACTTCCCCAAAAGCCTTCTTTCCCGCCCCAACAAAAACCCAGGTACAACTTGGATGTCGTCCCATACCTTCTCCCCTGCAAAACCACTCAACACCTAGAAAAATCATTTCAACCACTCCTCTATCAACCCCCCCAGTTGTATAAGTGCCATGTTGGCAATCCCTCACCTTTCCCAAGTATCTTCAATGGCTGAGATTGACTCCAAAGAAGCACAAAAGAAATAAAAGGCTGGGATTTGCTTTAGAATCACCTCACACAACAAGCACACTTGGTTTTTGCTCTCACCAAAGAAGCACAAGCTGCAAGTCCAAGAGAAGAAGACTTCGGCTATAAATAGAGCCTTTTGTAAGCCTTTGAGGCATGTATGTTTTTATGTTTTTTTTATCTTAAATTAATTTAGCTTATTTTCAGTCATTTACAGTTTTAACTTTCAGCTTTGTAACACTTTCAAGTTTTTAATGCAAAATTAATGTTTTAAGTCAATTTACAATTCCAAGTGCTAAGTTTCTTAATTGTGTTGTTGTGTGTTCAAAAAGCTCTCAACACAGCTTATTTATAAGCTGTTTTCATTAAGTAAAAATAAAAAGTTAAGTAGTTAAGAGAAAATCACAAAAATCACTCTCAAATACACCACAGCTTACTTTATGGATGATAAGCCAGTTCTGGATGGGCTTATGGACACTACTAGCTTGTTTTATGCAAGCTAGAGCTTGTAGATTCATTGTTTGACCCTGTTTTGAGCAAGGGTATTGTAAGTCACTCTTTTTCTTGTTTTCCTTATTTACTACAGAACTGCTTATAGTGCTTATCTTGCTGAATTGTTAGTGTAAAAGTGATTTGTGTAACTTTCTTACTTAGTATTGAGTTAACATTGCTAGGCCATTTCAGCTTATTTAAGTGCTTATTCTTGAATGAAATTTGCTTAAAAGTGTTTTAATTTGTTATTTGATAATCTGTTTTTAATTAATATAAAAAGAAAAATGATTTTTGAAAACTTTCAGGGGTATTTTCAACTAGCAGTACTAACTTAGAGTTAGTACTGCTAGCTCACTTTTGGAACAGTACTAACTTAAAGCTACCAGTACTAACTCCAAGTTAGTACTGTTAGTTAGTACTGTTAGTCCATTTCTGCTTATTAGCTTATTGTTTCTACTTATTTAAGATTGGTTTAGCTTTTCAGAATAGATTAAGCCTATTTTATTTTACTGGCTTCAGCAGAACTTATTTGCCTTTTCAAAATAATTTTAAGAGTTTATCAGTTTTAGTTTTCTAGCTTATTTATCATTATAGTCTATTCTGGTTGCTTATTCTTATGCTTAAGTATTTATTTTGGGTAGTTAACCTTCTGTTTTAGCTTATTTGCTTATTTCTTGTTTAATTGTGTTTTGTTAAGGCTAGCAGTACTAACTCCAAGTTAGTACTGGTAGTTAATACTGTTAGTACTGTTGTTAGTACTGTTGTGTTTCTCTTGTTTAATTTAGTTTAATTGCATGCTGAATTTGCTTATTTAGAGTTAGCTTAGCTTATTTGTTTTGTCTTAAGTTAATTTGAGCTTATTTGTGTCTTAGTTTAAAAAGTTTTAAGTGTTCTTGCCATTTCTAGCTTTTATGCTTGTTCTAGCTTATTCTCTTGCTTATTTATATGTGCATTTGCTTATCAGTGTTAGTGCTAAATCAAATCTTTGTCATATTCAAACATCAATCGTCAATAGTCTTTCGATTTTCCATTTCAAGCCTCGTTGGGATTAAACGACCCGGAGACACTCTATACTACTTCCGGTTTCATTGCTCTCGCGTGATTTCGTCCCTTGTTGTGTATTTATACATGTTTGTATTTGTTTACATATTTGAGGGGTGAGTTCGTGCTGGTCAATTTTTGGCGCCGCTGCCGGGGAGGCTGAAAACGAGTATCGTTACACTTGAAAACTTGTGTTTGAATCTGTGAATATTTTCTTCTACAAAAAAATATAAAAAGTACAAAAATATTTTTCATTTTCTTTTATTAGTATAATTATCATATAAAAACAAAAGAAAAACCAAAAATATAAAAACATTGTCCATAAAAAAGAAATATAAATTCACAAATTGGTAAAAATACCAAAATATAATATTCTCAATTGAGGTATTATCATAATAACTTCCGGTGAACTTGTTGGTTCCCAACTCGAATCAAAGATTTAAAACTTGCCATTTGTGTCCCTTACGACGTACGGCTCACCTTGAAAAGTTAAACAAGCTATAAAGTGGGTATAAGGAGGGTTGTTCCAAGGAACTACGACCCGAAAGGAGAAATAAGCTTCGCCGGCTATTCCTACTCCTCCGCTATCACCTATGCGTTTATCTTTGTGAGTGCTTAAGTGAAGGTAGTTGATTATTTGGTTTAAGTTGTCTTATTCATTGTCAGTACAAATCAATTGTGAATATAAACTGAAAAAACCAAAAAAATTACTCTTCTTGTCTTATTTTAGTGCATGCAAGGCGCTACTCGTTCTCAAGTCTCGTGTCTACGGACAACATTCAACGACAACAAAACAGTTCCTACCGAATCTTTGTTGAATCCTCCCAAGATACGATGGCTGATAATCGAACTATGGCGGAATTGCTCCAAGCTCCCACCGAGGGATACGAGGATGCAATAGTTGTTCCTGCAATCGCTGTTAGCAGGCAAATTTTGAGATCAAGCATGAGTTGCTATTTGTCCAGAAACAAGCGTTCTTTGGACATGACAAAGAGGACCCCACCCATGCCCACTCCGTTATCAATTAAATCACCCTCTACTTTGAGATAATCTTATGTCCCGACCACAATCAATTAAGTTGATGCTTTTTCTTTCTCTCTCTAGGAAGCTGCCCGGGATATGGCTTGAGAAAGAACCCTCGATCAATTCAGGACATGGGATGACCTCATGCTTAAATTCATCAAATCAGTTTTCCCACCTTCTAAAATGACAATCTTCGGAATTGAGAATACCAATTTCAAACAAAGATTTGATGGTTAGTGAGGTTGGGGATCGATTCAAAGATTTCTTCCGAGCATGTCCACATCATCGATTCTCTGGAGTTCACCAACTTGAAACATTTTTTACAATGCTTAAAATATTAATGATCAAGACTCTTTGAACTCCGCGCAGGTGGTAACTTTTTTGGACCTAAAAGGCTCGCTGATTGCTCAAGCTCATCGATGGTGCAAGTCCAAGTCGTCACTCTCCGAAGCAAAGCCATTGTTGCTAAAAGTAAGATACAAGCGCTTCCACCTCCGGAGTATCATCCCGATAGTGTGAATTGAAACGATATGTTAGAGCTCTACTTCTCGACAAGCAGAATCTCCCAGTTCAGCTCCAGCTCCCGTAAAAAAGTGGTTGAGCAAAGTTGTGTTACCTGCGGTGGTGCCCATTCATATCGTAATTGTCCGGCTACCGATAGCAACAATTACCGAGATAATATCCAAGAATACGTCTCGCAAGCAGCCACAGCAAATTTCAACCAAGGAAATTCCGATTACCGTCCGCCACCGATGGCAAACCAAATCAGACCACCCGGTTTTCCTCCCATGCAACACAACAAGCCAAGCCCCCAACAAATCGAAATCGTTGGAACCAAAACCAAAACCGTGGGAATGGCTACAACCAGGGTCAAATCCAACGACCCCAGGTTCAACAACAAGCCCCAATGTATCAACCCCAGGTTTAATCAACACCCAGCTTACCAGCTCCAAGCTATATCAGCTTCGGGTGTTGTCAAAAAACTGATTTTGAGAGCTATGTCAAGGCTAATGATGCGGTTATGCAAAACATGCAAAACCAAATGTCCAACATAACCGACTTGCTCACCAAAATCGTAAATTCCAACCCAAGATTTCTACTTCAAGTTTCGGTGTTCTCTTCCTTAGCAACACCATTGCTAACCAAAAGGCGTTGATATGAAAGCTAATACCACCAAGAAGCGGTGTTTATATGATGGGCCTCAAATTCCACCTCCGGTGGTGTGAAGTTGAAAACCGAGGTGACATAAGGACACGGTACTTCTAAGGAATTACCAAAAAGTACGTCCAACCTCCGATAGTCCAAGTTGATGAACCAGTTGTCATGCCTAGAACCAAAGGACTTTACCATATCCATCTAGGGTAAACAAGGAGAAAATCCGTGAAAAGGAAGGAGACCTTTTCTTTAGCTTTGAAATTCATGGAAATTTTTGGAATCTCCACTACGAGCTGAGCTTCGCGGATGCTCTCCTGCACCGCTAAGTTTGCACCAATGTTTCAGAAGCTTTAGAACAAAAAGACAAGATCTTGGAATTAACAAACACCGGGTTAATGAAAATTGCTCGGCTAGTCTTCCTAAATACATTCCGAAAAATTAGGAGACCCGGGTCGATTTCTGATACCGTGTGATTTTCCAGAGTTGGATGAATGCTTGGCCCTGGCCGATCTCGGTGCAAGCATCAATCTAATGCCACTCTCTGTCTTTGAAAAGATTAATCTCCAAATACTGACCAAAACTAGGATGATACTCGTGGAGTTAGCCGATTTCCGACGATCTCTAACTCCACCGCACTTAGCGAAGAGTTTTTGTTGAGGTTGGAACTTCTACTTTCCAGCCGATTTTGTGGTTAGTTGATATGATGCCAACCCTAGGAGTCCCGTTGATTTTAGGAAGGCCATTTTTAAGAAACGGCAAGAAGCCCTTGATTGATGTACACGGGTGATGAAGAGATGACCTTAAGGACATGATTGACCAATCCGTGACTTTCAAAGATAGGTGATACGAAAAAATTTTCCTTACAATGCCATGGAATCAGTTAACAGGTCGACTTTATTGACTATTGCGTGTGAGGAATATATTCTCAAGAGATTTTAGGGTTTCTCAGAAAGTTATTAAGCAAATGGAAATTCTAACTCCGTTACTTTGAACCATATTGTTGATACACTTCTACCACCCTCACTTCCTTCCGAAGGGCAGTGATTTATCTGAGAAATCGAAGGCTGAACTTTATATACTTCGTATAAGTCAGGAATTGATGATGCCGAATGTGATCCCGAGGAGGACATTCTTCTTCTTGAAGCTATCCTAAATAGTGAGCCCTTATCACCACTTCCCAACCATGCAAATTATTTTCCTGAGGTTAGAAAAGAACTTAAGATTTGTGAAGCCAAAACCGATGAAACATCAATTGATGAACCTCCCGAGGTCGAGCTCAAGGACTTACCTCCCCACCTCGAATATGCATTTTTGGAGGGTGACAACAAGTTACCAGTCATAATTGCTAAAGATTTGAGTGTCTGGGAGAAAGCCGCTCTCATAAAGGTGTTGCAGTCCCACAAGCGAGCCATCGCTTGGAAACTCTCCGATATCAAGGGTATTAACCCGGAATTTTGTACTCACAAAATTCTAATGGAAGAGGACTACACACCAGCGGTCCAACATCAGAGACGGGTAAACCCAAAAATCCACGATGTCATCAAAAAAGAAGTTGAAAAACTTCTTGACGCTGGATTAATTTACCCTATCTCAGATAGTCCCTGGGTAAGCCCGGTACACTGTGTACCAAAGAAAGGTGGTTTTACCGTAGTTGAGAATGAGCAAAATGAGTTGATCCCAACTCGACTAGTTACGGGATGGCGGGTATGCATTGACTACCGAAAGTTGAATGAAGCCACCCTAGGAAGACACTTTCCTCTTACCATTCATGGACCAAAATGCTCGATCTGGAGGCTGGCGGAAAACGATGACTATTGTTTTCTGATGGTTTTCAGGTTATTTCAAATACCATCGACCCAAATGATCAGGAGAGATAACAGTTACTTGCCATGCGGAACCTTTGCCTACCGACCCGCATGCCCTTTGGCCTCTGCAATGCACCAGGCCACGTTCCAGAGATGTTATGATGGCAATCTTCCAAGACATGATCGAAAAATGTGGAATGTTATGGTATGATTTTTCGGGTTTTTGGACAGTTCTTTCCTTAATGTCCCTAACCATTTGAAAAGATGCTGTAGCGGTGTGAAGACACCAATTTAGCTCTAAACTGGCGGAGATGAAAAAGCCATTTCATGGGTAAGTAAGGCATTGTTATTGGACATAAAATCTCCAAGTAGGGAATTGAAGGTCGATCGAAGGCTAAGATTGACGTTATCGCAAGCTCCCTACCCGACTACTATAAAATGTGTCCGTATTTTTCTTGGGAATGCGAGTTTTATCAGAAGATTCATCCAGAATTTCTCAAAATGGCCGCGTCCCATGACCAATCTTTGCTCGAAAAAGAGACTCAATTTTATTTCTACAAAGAGTGTATTGGAAGCATTACACTCTCAAAAAGGAATCTAACGAGGCTCCAATCCTGATTGCTCCAGACTGGAATGAGCCATTTGAACTGATGTGCGATGCAAGCGATTTCGCCTTAGGTGCAGTCTTGGGGCAACGTCATGAGAAACATTTCAGGCCTATACATTATGCAAGTAAAACAATGAATGAGGCGGGGAGTTCCAGGTTACACCACGACAGTAGAAGGAAATGTTAGCGTGGTGTTCGCATTCAAAAAATTCCGATTTACCTTGTCATGAACAAATGCACTGTGTTTACAGGATCATTCCGCCCTAAAGTATCTCTTTGTAAGATTGATGCTAAGGCGAGATTGCTCCCGATGGGTTCTGCTACCTTCAAGAGTTTGGACTTTGATGTTGTTGACAGAAGGATAGCTGAGAACCTAGCGGCTGAATAATCTTATTCACGATTAGAGAATCCTCACGAGAATGAGCTCGATCCAAAAGAGATAAATGAAAATTTTCCTCTGGAAACTCTTAGTTCGATTGCTGCTCTTGATTCTAGTACCCCATGGTTTGCTGACATCGCAAACTACCATGCGGGAAATTTCGTGATCAAAGGGATGTCAACCCAGCAGAAAAGAAAATTCTTCAAAGACGTGAAGCATTATTTCTGGGAAGATCCCTTTCTGTTTAAAATCTGTGCGGATCAAGTTATTCGACGTTGTGTTTTTGGCAAAGAAGCCCATGACATCCTCATGGCTTGCCACGATGGTCCCACCGGTGGACATCACGGTGCTAACTACACAGCAAGAAAAGTCTTCGATTCCGGATTCTTTTGGCCCACAATCTACAAAGATGCCCATGAGTTGGTTAAAAACTGCAACTCATGCCAGCGTCAAGGAAAAGTTTCACAACGTGATGAGATGCCACAAAATTCCATCCAAGTTTGTGAAATCTTTGACGTCTGGGGCATTGACTTTATGGGGCCATTCCCATCATCCAAAGGCAACAAATACATCCTCGTGGCCGTTGATTATTTATCAAAATGGGTTGAAGCAAAAGCGCTCCCCACCAATGACGCCCGAGTTGTTTGTAAATTTCTTAAATCTCTCTTCGCCAGATTCGGTGCCCCTCGTGCAATCATAAGTGATCGCGGAACCCATTTTTGCAATGACCAATTTGCAAAGGTCATGCTTAAATACGGAGTCACTCATCGTCTCTCCACCGCGTATCATCCACAAACAAGTGGACAAGTTGAGGTATCCAATCGTGGCTTGAAGAGAATTCTTGAGAGATCAATAGGAGAGAACCGTACCTCTTGGTCAGATAAGCTCGATGATGCTTTATGGGCTTTCCGCACAGCTTACAAAACACCCATCGGGTGTACTCCATACAAGTTAGTCTACGGAAAAGCCTGCCATCTGCCAATTGAGTTAGAACACAAGGCCTACTGGGCCTTGAAACATACAAACTTTGATCTAAAAACCGCTGGTGACCATAGAAAAGTTCAACTGAATGAACTTAATGAGCTCCGTGATGAAGCTTATGAGAACTCTTTGATCTATAAAGAAAAGACAAAGAGGATTCACGACTCCAAGATCAAGAACCGCGTTTTCAACGTCGGTGATCGAGTCCTCCTCTTTAACTCTAGATTGAAGATTTTCTCAGGAAAGCTTAAAACCCGCTGGTCTGGACCATTCACTATCACACATGTTTTCCCGTACGGCACCGTCGAGCTATCTCAAAACTCCGGGCCAAACTTCAAAGTGAATGGTCATCGTGTTAAGCACTACTTTGGAGGGGACGTACCACAGTTGGTAGTCCCAGATCTCCAAACATTCCCTAATGTCCAATAATTTCAGGTGACGGGTCAAGCATAGCGACCTTAAACAAGCGCTTCGTGGGAGGCACCCCATGCTTATCGTAGTATTAAATAAGTGTTTTCTTGTTGTATGGAGGTTTGCCTTTTCCATCACCCGTGTTTCGTGTTTGTGTTGTTAATTGTCCAGGATTGCCCGGATTGTGAAGATCTCTCGTGCTTGTATCTTTATCAAGAGTTTTCACATCCTCAGCTTCATTTTGGGAATCCAGTATCCAAATCTAATCGACTAACGTTTTATCTTTTGGCACACTTCATAAATGGCCTTAGATTCGCGTAAGAGCCCCTTTGAAACATCGAGGGCGATGTTTAGTTCTAGTATGGGGGGGATCTTCGATTTGATTTTTGCCTGCAGCCGTTGTTATCACGTAATCCCGTTTCTACCACCAAATTTTGCAAAAATACCAAAAAAAAATGAAAAAAAATTAAGAATTTTCAAAAATAAAATAAGTGTTTTATTACAGTTTCGACTTTCCTAATGGGTAGAATGAGAATAATTTTTGACTCGATCGGGCGTGTTGAGCCCTAGCTAGTTCCTCAATTGTAGGCTAAGCTTTCACGAGATGAAGAACAAGAAGTGATAGAGTTGAATATAAGTTTATGTGTTAAGCAAGATTCGTCTCAAAACTTATATGAATAACTTGTGTTCTTTTTTCTCCCATAAGCTTCTAATCCACCTAATCACACGTGCTTGTTCAACTAAGTCAATCGATGTTTTCAGAAAAAGCTTCAAATTTGCAACTTGATTCTTTAAAAGCAAGGTTTTGAAAGATAAAATGCCAAAGAAGCATTGAATGAAGTATGAATGCAAAAATGCATGAATATTGTAAAAATGCCAATGAAGCATACATTTGATCATATGGAGCTAGTAAAAGATGTGTCGTGATATCCCACTCCGCTAACCACGAGGTGGGGGTTCAAACTAAGACGTCTTTACTTCTAGGAATTTGGTGTGTTGTGATATCTCACTTGGAAGAAAGGTCTAGGTGAGGGTTCAAACTAAGACACCGATTCTTAGCCATATTAGGAAGAAGGTGTTGATGTGATTTCCCACTACGCTAGCAACGGGGTGGGTTTTCAAACTAAGAACACCGGTCGTTGGTTGTGATATCCTACTAGGGAGCGAGGCCTAGGTAGGTGTTCAAACTAAGCAACACATTCCTAGCTTTAAGAACTTATGAAAATGATAAATATGTTGCAAAAAGTTCTATGGTTTAAAATCAAGTTACATGTGCCTAATAAGTTGTTGCTTTGAGTCGTGATTCATCTTGAATTACGACTATGAAAATAAGTTGATCTATGGTTGAATCGAGCACACACACATTCAAATCATATATCCATGTTGGGAGTAAAAAGTTCGCAAGTCATAAGTATGAGGGCTTAACATCTAAACTTATATCGACAATGATCTTGTTTAATTGCTTGGTTTAGATCTAGTGAAAAATCGGGGACGATGAATTTATCCGTCAGGACGTCCGTAGATTATTCTATGGGCACTTCTCATTCTATGATCCCAATGTTGATAAAATAAAGGAAGTCAAACAGGTAGTTAAGAAAAGAAAAAGAAAAATCCAAAAATATTAGGGATAGTTAGCGTACATATAATGGTGAAAACGGGACTTGTCGAAGCTATTAAATTCTTTAGTTCCCCTTGACGAACACTTTGCTACTTTTCGAGTTATTAGTCGAGAGGGATTAAGATTCTTGGTTTCTTGAGTGTTTACTTCATAACATTGCGTGAGGACACGGCAATACCTTAGTATGGGGGATTTTGGTATGTGCTTAATTACACATACCATTCTCCATTAATAACGGACTTAAATGACTAAAAATGTACCAAAAATACATTGTATTTGTATGTTTGCATTTGTATTGTGCAGGAACGGATATTCAAGAAAAGAACAAAAAGAAAGCCAAAAACAAACAAAACCGAGCACGGAGTGGAAAAGACCAAGTCAAGTCAAAGTCAAAAGTCATCCACATGAAGAAAATACAACTTGAGGGACTAAAACTGCCAAACCTCAAGTTGTATTGCAAAAGAAAAAGACAAGGGTCAAAATTGCAAAGAAGGCAAAGATTGCATTCAAGTTATACAACTTGAGGGGACCAAAGCTGCCTACTTCCCCAAAAGCCTTCTTTCCCGCCTAACAAAAACCCAGTCTGCCCGCCTTACTCCCCAAAAAGTCTTCTTTCCCGTCCCAACAAACCCAGGAGGAAAACAACTTGTATGCTCGCCCCATACTTCTTCCTGCAAGAACATCTCTCTCCCTAGCCAAAAATCATTTCCTCAACCCTACTAACACCCAGCAGTATAAAGTTCCTGTGGCAATCCCTAACCTTTCCAACGCATTTTCGATGGCTAGATTGTCTCCAAAGAAGCTCAAAAGAAATCATAAGGCTGAGATTTGTTATTTTAGTCTATCCTCACATAACAAGGCACACTTGTTTTTATTTCTCCAAAGATTAGCACAAGCTGAAGATGAGAAGCGTGGCTATAATAGAGTTTTTGTAAGCCTTTGAAGCATCGTGTTTTTAGTTTTCTAGCAACAAATTAATTTTTAATTTTAAGCTTAAATTTCAAAGTAACTACAGCTTTGCTAACATTTCCAGTTTTATGCAAGTTCGAGTTTGTAAAGATCAAGTTTACAATACAGTGTGTAAGTTTCTTATCATATTCGTTTTGTGTTTTTTTTTAAAATCATTCTCACCACGTTACTTCATAAGCTGTTTTCATATAGTAGAAGAGAAAAAGTTAAGTAGGTTAGATGAGAGAAATCACTAATATGCAGTCTCAATTATACCACAGTACTTATTGGTTTGTAAGGATGTATGGATGATAAGCCAATCTGGATGGGCTTGGACTTGATCACTGAGCTTGTTTTATACACGCTGAGCTTGTAGTTCTGGGTCTGGACCCTCAATTATTGAGTAAGTGGTGTTGTAAGGTTTTTCTTTCCTTATTGTTCTTATTTTCTGCAGAACTGTTTTAAGTGCTTATTTTGTTATTTGCTAGTTGAAACGTGTTTGCTTTACTTTCTTACTTAGTACTGATAGTTCACTTGTTAAAACTGTTAGTTAAATGTTACTACTGTCTAGTTCACTTTTGGAGCTGGTATTTTAACCTTTAAAGCTACCTTAGTACTAACTCCAAGATAGTACTGCTAGTTCATATTCTTGGATTTCAAAGCGTAGCCGTACTAACTCCATGTTAGTACTGTCAGCTAAAACTGTTAGTACTGAGGCCATTTTAGGCTTATCAGTCTTTGAGGCATTAATCTTTCCTTCACTTTCCGAACCTAGGGTAGCGTTCTCCGGAACCACATCCGCTGAATCCGGATTATCGTAATCTTCAACAGAAATGGAAGGACCAGCATGAGGAACAATGACTACAGTAGATAACACGTTAGTAGCGGGAACCTCAGCAGGCGGTTCAATTAAAGCCTCAGCGGATAAAGGATCATCAATGGACGCAAATACACCTTTCAAAAAGGGGAGACGTTCAATAAGATTTCTTTCCATTTTCTCCACTCGCCCACGGCATATATCCAAGGCAACGGACAAGGCTTGGCTCCCAATTATGACCTTATCCTGCTTATGATGGACGGGAACCATTAGCTGACCTGCATCGGGTTGAAGATCGGCCATACCTAGAGTCTCAGCCACGGCGTCGTCCAAACGGAGAAGATCCATAATATCCCAAGTACTGGCATCTTTCTTATGGGAAAGCTCTTGAAGAAGCGGAAAGTTAAGGTCACGGAGATCACGGATAGCAGAATTAAAATCATCCTCCGCAGAGGGGATATAAGCTTCAAGATCAGTCAAACATCTGCCAGCTTGTCCGTGCTCAATCCCTGCGGCTAGACCATCCTGCATTCCTTTCTCTATAGCACGACCAAAAGCATGACCAAGAGCCTCCATGTATTCATTTGAGTTAAGACACTTAACCACAAGAAGCTTCATCCCATGAGTTAGTAACCATCTTCGCCCCGCAACGACGTTGAGGAGGTGCGGATGGAAACTCTCTTGAAAGCGCATACAACACCGGGTGAAATCAGCATCAATCTCGGCCAACCTAGTCCTGAGGGGTCCCATAAGATTATCTTGAAATTCCTCTAACTGTTTCAGGATCCCCTCATACATCTCCAGCTTCTCACGAAGGTCCGCGGAAGAAATCTCCAGCTCATGCACCTAAGAAATGCGTGTATATATATGTGAGGAGAGGGAAACACAAAATTATGAAGAAAATAGTTAAGGACGGAAAACCATACCTGATTAACAAGACCTTGGTTCTGGGACATCAAGGAAGAAGAAGACGCTCCTAAGTCAGAAAGCTCATGATCTTTTTCAGCAATAGTGGATTCGAGGCCCGTCACTTTTAACTTTAAAGAATTACATTCTTGCTCAAGAAGGACGTTGTGGTCCTTGGCGGAAGCAACTTCGCCTCGAAGTGAGTTCTCGGTGGCTTCAAGACCAGAAACCTGGGCACGGAGTTGGGTTACTTCCGCGGACTCCTCCTTTGCCTTAAGCAATTGGGACTTCAAGTCTTCAATCTCCTTGTCTTTCGCCTCCAACAAAATATTCTTCTCCTCCGCAAGGGATCTCCATTTCCTCTTCTCCAAGATATTATACTCCGCACGCATCCTTACCTCGGAGCTCAAACTCAAATTGCGTGCGGCTGATACATTGAACTCAGTAAATAATTGCTCATGCTCCATTCCGCGGACAGTCTTGAAGAAGGCAGGAGGAGTAAAGTGATCAATCATATTGGCACACAAACGCCCATCATTCAGCTCAAAACCCCTGGTCACCGTCCACTCAGGAACATAGATTTCCTCCGAGCCGGCACCTACAGCCTCTTCCGCACGGATACTCCCGGCATCAAAACCGCTACCTGACCTCCCTGTAAAAAGACTAAGAGTACGATCCGTCTTCTCAGATGAGCTTGAAGAACCAAAAACGGATGGATGCGGTGCACTCTTATCTTTGCTAACATCAGCAGGAATAACCACCGTGGTAGCAACAGTAGCAACAGTAGTAGCCTCAGTCATAACCGGAGCAGCAGACCTGACAAGAGAATCAACTTCAGGATCCGCAGATTTAGCGCCTGAGTGATGAGAAGAATCAGAGAGGACTACGAACCTTGCGGAGGGACCTATAGTTCGCAAGGAGGGTCACGACCAGTCACGGAGTTAGTACGATCTCCGCCCTCCTCCAAAGGTGAAGCTTGTCACGGAAAGAAGTTAATAAAGGTAGGTAGGAAGAGCTGGAACACCCTGTTCTACCGTTAAGCGAGAATCTTGAAGCAACCTGTTAAGAACACTAGGAGACTTACCTCCAGTAACGAACAACATAGTCCCCGAATAATTCGGCCCTTAATCTATTAGGTGGATGGGAACGACAGGCATGTCCTTTCACTATAAAGATTACTCTCTTATTCTCGAACGCTTGGCAGGAATTTCAGCTTCAACATGTTCATTACAGGCACGGTTGGGCTCAAAATTATCCTGACCACAATAGTAAATAAATCCCGATCTCCACCATCACCAGCACTGTGCATCTCCAACAAATTCCCCTCTACACACTAGCCGACAACTCTCCGGAGGAACGAACCACGGAGGTCGGAAGTAGGGTCACGGTGCGATGTTTGGACACAGTGATAATAGGTCTCTCATTTTTAGCTCTGGTTCTCTCAACAATCCTTACTTTTCGGGGATCAGCGATGCGGATAAAAGCATTCAAATCCATCACTACAAAAAACAACAGGGAAAATGGATAAAGAAACAAGAAAAACAGGAAAACGTAAACAATAATCAAATTAGCGTACGAAATAGAAACCACCCTCTCCATCCTCATCTCAAAGCCTGGGATTAGGTTATCTTTATTCAAAAGGTAATTAACGGATATCCAACCCAGCAAAGAAATCTTCGGAACCTAAGGAACGGAGAGGCCTTGACAATAAGGGTAAAAAAATGCTCCACAATATATACAAGGGGGCGTGAGCTCGATCCTTGACAATATTGGAACCCGAAAACCAATTAAACCGAGCATCGGCAGGAACCACAAACTCATCAACCCAGAAAAAATAATCATTCCAGTTCTTCACGGAATCTAAATTCTTGGAATAACAAGCACGGACGTTTGGGCGCTTAGTAAACCCAAACCACCCATTTTTGTAATTATGTGTATAAAAGTAGCGAAACAAACTGACGTCAGGTTCAATATTGCAAACACGACACAGGATTTCAAAATGAGAAACCTTGGCAGACCCAAACATGGATAATTGGGAAAATGGAATGCGGAAATGGGTGAGAACAGACACGAAGAAGGTGGAAAAGGGATACGGTAGTTGGCATAATCAAAGAATCCAACTTTACCAGTTGGTCTCTCATGCATGGTGGCATCGAAGCTGGGTAGTTGAGGATGGACTTTCTCGGGGACAAAATATTTAGCACAAATGACATCAAGGTGTTCTTGTGTAAGAACACATTTGAGAGATGTAATACTGCCCATAATAAAAGAGAAACAAATAGATTAACCTGAATCAAGAAGAAAGACTAGAATAAGGGGGGCTGTGCAACTAGAAAACCTTGAAATTTATCAACAATGGTGGAAGAGTGAAAGAGATGAAAAAAGAAACAGTAAGGCACGAATCGGCTATTTATACCCATGGTATATTTAAGTTAAGTAAAGGTAGGATGACGACACGTGCCAAAACACTTCCCAATCAACGGTGCAAAAATATAGTAAAAAGATGATGATAACAGCTGGATATGGGGCCCAGACGGTCAAATCATGCAGAAGATAAAAGGACATGAAGAGTCCACGTAACCAACGACAAACTGCCAAAACGGTACAAAGGCCGCGGAGTAAGGCAGGAGTAAACGAAAATTTGATCGCGGAACTTTAAGTCTAGTAACGCTCACCGCACGCTATAATTGTACCGCGTACAGTAAGCAAACTAGACTGGGGGGACTTGATAACGTATAGTATGAGCACCAAGCTTACTGGGCTTAGTTCATAATATACGTATATGGGCCCAGGCCCAATACAACAAATAGCTGGACTGCTAAGCCTGACAAGGGCCATGCTCCGGATATTTCAAAGACGCACGCGAGTATCCTCTCAACCGCACCCCGTGCTCCTCCGCGGACAAACACCGGCCGCGGAAGAACACTCGCGTCCGCAAACACGATTATACGTGGACCCTTGCCCGACAAGGGACCCACTCCGACCACTACTAAAGTAACCGAAATACTAGGAAACCCTAGTACTAGACACCTATAAATAGGAGTCACAGTACATCCCAAAAGGTACACAATTATTCTTATTCTATCTGACACATACTCTGACAATGAATACTTACTCTCACGCCGGAGTCTAATCGTGGGGTCCGTCCCCACGGTAAGGCTAACGGTTTACTTTTAATTGTGCAGAAAATCATCACTTCTCTTGCTCTAGTACAAGATCCAGCATTCAAGTCACTTGGAGGCCCGACCCGACAAGGGACTTCCAACACCTCGCTAACCCGACACGAATTTTGTACTAACAAGTGGCGCCATCCGTGGGACGCTTACGCAACCACGATTCTCTAAAAAACTCACCATGAGCACTCACGAACAAGTCACAAACAATCCCACGTCCGCCGTGAGGAACACAGGGGGAAGGAATGGTCCCCAGGGTCTTGAGGAACCTATGTCTGATGAGGTTCTTAGGGAAATGTGCGACAAAAATTATCACCAACTCTTGCCGCTCATCGCCGAAAAGATGCAAAAAGAAAAAGAGCAGAAAGACAAACTCGACGCGGTGAAGGCACGACTGATCTATGGTGAAGAGTCCGGAATTAAAATAAGAAGCCGTGAAGAATCGCACTACTCTGAATCCAAGACACCAACTGCCCGAACAGAACCTAGAAGAAGGCACGGAAGCAGGTATTCTCGAAGCCCATCACCACACGCCAGTGTTTTCAAAAGGCTTAAGAAGTACAGATCTCCTTCACCGCGGCCCCGGCCACGGAAAGAAGGAGGCGTGTTTAATAGGTTGGGAAGAAAGGAGCCAGCTACATCCGCACGTCCTGATAGTCGTCAACGGAGTCCCCAAGCAAAAAGAGCTGAAGTAGAAGCAAGAAGGCGTCAACAAAAGGGAACACCATCTCGTACGACTAGCCAATACTCAGAAAGTGAAGATAGTGAGGGGGGTCACTGGAAGTCTAAGTCAAGAAGGCAGAGATCAAACACCTATGAGGATGATCTTTCCCAGCCTTGGACATGTGAGGAAAGAAATCCTTTCACACCTCGGATCCGGCATTTTAGTCTCCCGAGGACTAGGATGCCCAGCCATGTCAAAACATACGATGGAAGTGGAGATCCGGAGGATCATTTAAAGTTATTTCAATCGGCCGCAAAAACAGAAGGTTGGGCAATGCCGACATGGTGTCACATGTTCAACTCAACCCTCACCGGGAATGCCAGAGTTTGGTTTGACAAGCTACCAAAAGAGTCGATCGACAGCTATGAAGATCTAAGGACAGCATTTAGGGAAAACTATCTCCAGCAAACAAAGCACATCAAGGATCCGGTGGAGATACATCACATCAAGCAAAGAGACGGAGAATCTACGGAAGACTTCATGGAAAGATATAAGGCAGAAGTCCTGGACGTAGAAGGAGCTCCGGAGTGCATGAGAATCTCCGGGTTTATGCACGGAATAACTCACCCTGGGTTAATTAAGCGTTTATATGAAAGAATCCCGAGATCTGTGGACGAAATGTATAGAATGACTACGTCTTTCTTATATCAGAAAGCTATATAAACGCCAAAAGGCATAAAATGACAGGCCAATCCATGTATATTAACAAGTTACGTCCGATATATAATATTCTCAAAACAGGATTAACAAAGATATAAAATCCTTAAACAATCCAATTTGAATATTACAGAGTGATGACTCGTATACAAGAACCTGCGGTAGCAAATAACCTACCATGATCAACCTTGTTCAGATAATTTTTTCAAACTGCAAAATATTATTAATTTATTATTCCATTTTTTGGAAACGGTGACATATTGAATGTATCTAAACAATCTCATACACTTTAATAGCGACATATTTTCTATTATACAAAATATTTAATATGTTAAAGTAAACTCTCAATAAACGTTACGATTGCTATATTACTTGGAACATAAAATACATATCTTAGAAGAAGAAAAAAAAGGAAAAAAATTAAAAGATTCGTACACTTACATATGAGATAATATATTTTGTTAACTTGAGTAGCAAATACGTGATTACATTATCAACTTGAAGCAAAAGACTTGCCAAAAATAGCTACCTCTAAACCAAAAGCAATAACTTAACACTTTGCGAATTTGTACATGCAAAGTACCTAAAAAGTTAGTACAAGAATGTATTAATAGATGATACATTTCTATTTCAATGAACAAATTAAGTAATCAAATAAATTAGATGAAAGATAAAACCAGGAAAATGGTTAATGGCCAGCTCCTGGGCTAGGGACCGAGCGGAGGATCCGGTCCATGGCAATGAGATGGCGGGTTATGAGCTTTTCTTTCGTGATTGAAGCGTGGCCCTTTTTGCTTGGAGTTGAAGCTGGGACGGTACCCTTTGGAAAAGAGCTCAAGTATAAACTCATTTCGACTTGTGAAGCTTCCTCTTTAGTGCCGGTTACTAGTTTTCGGGCGTTTGTGGAAGATGTAAATAGAACTAGTAGCAGGAAGAGTGCAAAACATAGTTTAGCAGCCATTTAGAGATGGAAATAAAGAGGAGAGTTTGAATATGAACAGATGCATGGGAATAGAATACTTAAATAGCGAGAAAATGGAGAGAGAGGTATCCACGAAGTTTGCGACAACTCAAATGTTTGACTTCGTTTGTCGATTTATGAATTTCGGATGCTTCGTACGCCTTTTCATAGGTTCGAAGGTTTATTCTCATTTTTAGATAATACTCATTTTTTTTTTCTTCAACATTTGTTATAACAGCTTAACCTTATACAGAACTCTTTTTTAAATCGGTTAAGAGCTCTAGGTACGCATAACTTGGCTAACCCAAGTTTTGAGCCAGCCACATCAACTTTTTACACATTCACATTCAAAAAAATAACAGGTAAACATAACTCAATAACACCTAACTTTTGGACCCACTATTTTATATATTTTCAAACACTTTTAAAACTAAATAAATTCATGTTTCATTCCTTAAAAAATTAAAATTACAATTTCCTAAAAAAAAATAACAACAAGGCAAAAAAAAAATAACACAAACTAAAACTAAAACATATTCGAATTTTTATAAAAAAAAATTACTCGTCCTGATCGTCTTTCGTTGTTTCGGATTCCATCGGTATTTCGGCCGTAACATGGCTTGATTTGATTTTTTTTCCGCAAGATCCAAAACGCGTCGTCGTCCGACAAATCCTTCGTGCTAAGGGCGAGAAATCGCAACTCCTCCAAAACTAGCCTTTACCGGCTGTTTTTAAACAAAAATAATTTTTTTTTAAAACCGGCTAAAATAGCCATTTTCAAAATTTTAAACAAATTTTTTTTTTTAACAAAACAAGCCTCAACGAGGCGTTGGTGTGTCAACTTGGCCACCAACGCCGTCGTCAATTTCACATCCACGGTACCGTAACGCCGGACCCCACGGCGTTACGGTACCCAACGCTCTAAGATAGAAAAAAGACTATTATTTTGAGACATCGAAAAATAAAAATAAGGATTACAGTATAATTTTGGAACGGAAGAAGATATGATTAGTGGTTATCATCCAATTATACGGGGGATCAATATGTAATATTAATGTAATACCTTTCGAAGTAGGGCTGGTCATGGTCTGAAAATTGGACCGGTTCGAAAATCGATTTTGTCCAAAACATCGGATTGGGGATCGCATCGAAATGGTCGGTTCATATCCGGGTTGGTCTGGTCCGGTCGTTCTTCGGTCTGGTCCAGTTTAACAAAACATAATTGTCGGTTTTGTGTAATACTAAACTGGACCGAAGACTGAATATGATGAAAATAATGGACCAAGGACCAGATCGAAATATGTTTTGTCTGATCCGATTGGTCTAGTTCGATCCGGACTCATCCGATTCGCGATCTATTATGCTCGGCACTATTCTGAAGTAAGATTGATTAAAGTATTAAACCAACATACTCTTGGAATGTGTCCATTGTATAAAATGTATATGTCCGGAAATGTTTTCGAGCCTAAGGGGACGCACACGTTTATATGTAGAATAACGAGTATATATATTAATGTAATATATTTAGTGATTAACAAACGGTTGTTAAACGTTAACAAGTTTTAAATATGAGTTGGTTAAACGTTAAAGGACTCAATATGCCAAAACCGAATAATGGAAGGCACCAGTTTGCTTTTTCCTCTCCTAGTCGGTATCAAACTCCACTTCATGAGGAAGTAGGAGTCCTTCTTGCTTACCAAGGAACCAAGGTTATAAATAGGGACATAGGGTATTCATTATTCATAAGTTTGAAAAATCCTAAAACCTAAATATCGTCCTTGTGTTTCCTAGTTGCTCGTCCGACTTCTCAAACCCTTTAGGGTTTCGGTTTGTTTTGGTTTTGGTCGTGCGATCATACGAACACCTTTAAGGTTTCGTTTGGTGTTTGACTATCACCACAAGGTGGTGGTTTGTTCGTGGGTTGATAGAATCAAGAGACGAAGAGATCGTTTGTTTATTCACTACTAGTACTAGCATACCTCGTTATTTAGCATCCTAGCGTATCTCCGTGACGTGTAGTGTGTGTCAAAGTAGAGGGATTATTCTTTGATCCTAGTGGTTCGCGTGGTATTAGCTTTATACACACGCGTATATAGAAGACGGTGTTAACGGTTACCTTAAGCGATGTATCATTTCGTGCTAAAAGGTATACATCTTCTAACATTGTTAATTAATGTATTCTACATGTGATCTTTAATTCCGCTGTGTACTCGTGTTAATTAATATGGTTAATTATATTGTAAAACCTAACAGTGGCATCATGAGCCATCGTGTAGAATCATTAATTACAAGTAATAAAATTGGACAAATTAGGGTTTTGTGATTAATTTTAATGCCCCGGTGGGCATTTTTGTTAAAAAGATTTGATCTTGACGGTTAATAAAATTAATTAGACGAGATCTAGGTTGTATGCAATTTTATATATAAAACTGTATGTATTAATTGTTAATAGTTTTAAGTTTTGTTAATTGTTATTGGAGATCCATGATAAAATCAAGCAAATTTATCATGGATTGATATTAGATATTTAAATCTTGTTAATTGTTAAAAGGATTTGATTTAAACATGATCAAGATACGCATAATTTTAAATATTTTCTTAAATGGTAAGATCCATGATTCAAGAATTCAAGGAGACCCTTATTATTGAATCAATGGGGCCTAAAAATAGTTAAAAGATTTATGTGCTATGTGGTATTTATCTATATAAGGATTACGCAATCGATTATATCGATGGATGTGGCCGGAGTTTATAAGACGAATGAGCCTTATGTGAATAAATACATGATTAAATTATTGGATAATTAGGATCATATTTAATGGTTGGCATGCCTTAATTGTTAAGTGAGTTTAAATAAATGTTATTTAGTTTAGTTGACTAATAATTATCGAAATAAGATTTATTATGGACTATATAATGCAAAAGGTCAAAAGTGGATTCGGCTTACATCCGATATAAAATCTTTCATGATTAGACTAGCAATTTATAGTTCATAATGTGTTTCCAAAATTAAAGTTTTTTTTATGAATAAAACTAGACGCTATGGATTCATGGGAAGTACGGGTCATCCACTAGAATAAACTATAAGAGAAGTTTAAGGAGGTTTATCCTAAAGAATTCAGGTTTTTAATAAGCTTCACGCTGACCTCATTCTCCACTTCTTTGTGCATTCGATTGGAGTTATCGTGAACCATGGCATGTCACCACACTGTTATTTTTCTTGAAAAGAGACATAACTCTTTAAATTTGGAAACATGTTGAATCGTCAATTTTTAAGGTCTCACTATTTATGTATAAGATACGATGATAATATGTGATACCATAATAATAACTAAATTGAGGAATAAAGTTTTTTATTAAAATCATATGATACGAAGATGTAAGCAAGCATCTTCGTACATGTTTGACACGACAAATAAAAAACCCTTTTTAACTAAGTTGATGCCATCCAATTTGTAAAACACGATGTAGATTGCTCTTTACTATGCGTGAGACGATTGTAGATTTTGCAAAAGGTCTCCAGGTGATTAACGCTTTTCCGTGAGACGGAGAGTGTTTACATATCCCAGTTTTTGATTGTGACACTTAAGCGTTGATTTAGTGGTAGACCATTAACACGCGGCATAGATGATGAAACATGCCTTACTAGGATATTAATGTAATAAAGTAATTCCATTATGGTTAATGGAGTTACAAATGTTGTGAATTAATCAACTCTCGATGAATACCATTTGAATTACAGTCATCACTAGCAGATCAACAGATGTGGTGTGGTATGGACAGAGTAGGATCCCAACCTTAGAAAATTAATTGTTTATTATGAATAAACATGGTATTAATATTTCTTCAAGGATATAAACGAAAATACTAAAAATAGAATTTTGCGATTCATTAATAGTATTAATGGAAACGATAAAAACCGTCAACAATGTTTTGTTTCTTTATCAAAGAAGTCAAAACCGAGACTCCTTACCTGTAAGAGAACAAGAAACTCATTCCTATAGCTTTCTTGCTCCGGAAGAGTTATAACTAGAACGTAAGGATGTCCTAGATGTAATCAAACTCATAGCAAACCTTAAAAGTTAATATATTGAATGACTTTATTTCAAAATAGATTTCATCACCCTTATTCGGTGGTGAATACTTTGAAACATATAAGACATATTGATAACTAGAGAATATGTTCTTAAAGATATCAAAGGACAACATCTTAATTTAAGATGTTTTATGAGTTCTTGATTAGGAAATATCAAGATTACCGCAAAATGGTAAAGGCAAACTAGGATAATATATCTAGTAGGTTGTCTTAATCCAAATTAAGGAGGAAATTGCATGCCCAATTTTCAAGTTAATCAATAGCATTGATGGATAGTCCCTCATCTACATAGTAGAACTTTTGAAATCCAAGTAAATGTTACTAATTAAGATTTCAAAAAGAGTTGGAAAGTAAATAGATCACTATTTGTTTTCACTGGTTATGAAACACTTGCAATGTTGTCAAATCCAGTGGGAGCATCACGATTTATTTCTGAATTAAAGACATTCATGTGATGCTGTCAAATTCAGTGGGAGCTACAAGGTTTTAATCTTGGTAGTAACCTAGATTATTTCTTGCTTATCTTGAAATAATATATACTTTTCCGACTATAGACACTCATGGTTTATTATACAAAGTGGTTCTATATCTACTTGTGAAGCTAATATCTATGACACTATCATATTGTCCACATAAACAAACGAATGTCATGTTGTTTGACTACATGTATGATGTTGTGTCATGCACAAGTGGGAGAAATCTTTATTGTGTGCAAGGTACAACACATGACAAGAACAATATGATTAAATGTTTCTCTTGACCGTAAGGTAAGAAACTAATATTCTACTAGGACTTATTATCCTATTTAGAACATATGTCAAGATATGAATAAAGGACTATACTCAAGTAAAATGATTTATGTGTTTTTGGAATGTCCAAAATAATGAAGAATCTCGATTTAAAAGACTAACTAGTATACTTTAATAAAATATTTATGTCGCTTGGAATGTCCTAATAATGAAGTAATCTGTTTATAACTTGAAATTACTACTGAAGCCAAGAGTTGGCGTTCAGAATTACTTAGTTTAACATTTTATAGTTTAAATGTAAAATTAATAAACATGAAGTCTTTAAATGTTAAAAGACTTATAACATAAAGTAAGTTATATCTTCTGGCTTTGACATGAACAAAAGTCCTTGAATTGTTCAAAGGCAAAATAATGTACAGTTAACATGGATAGAGTTCTTGAACTAGTTAAAGCCGTATACATTATTGCATGCAAATAGGTTTTTAAATACTATCTATTCAATTTGGTTTGACGCAATTGATAAGTATGTTTAACCTAAAGAGTATTAAGTTATTTAAAAGATTGTGATAAAGTCTCACAATAAAATTACTCATAGAACATCACATATTCATGGTATGTCTAGAGTATTGAATCAAATTATTTGATTTTGATAACTTAAATATTTCACCTCCAAAATCTGTCAAGGTTTGAAATTGAGTATGTCTAGTATATACTCAATAAGACTCTAACCTAGAAGGTTAATAAACACACATGATTATGGAGAATTTATGACTTCCTTAATCTTAGAAAATTGTAGTCTGAATTTGTTAAAATTCTTATGAAGAATGTATTAAAAACTAAAACTCAAGAACTGTCAATGTATCTTGTATTAGCTACTCTACATGCTAAGTAATTATAGAAGAGTCTTTAATTACAAAAGGCATATGGGAGCATTTTTTAGATCTGAAAGAGATAAAAATACAAAATACATAAACTTCTAAACGCACTAGTGAATATCATATCGAGGCTTTAAATGTTAAACTTCATACTGATATAATTCTCATTCATAGATCCGCAAGGATACCTCAAATATTTGATTGATAAATTATATCATACTGAGGATAATGAATCCACAAGGAACCATAATGAAACCCGTTAAAGATGCATTATTGAATTTTAAATTCGGTATTATGGTGTAACCATTAATATGCATTATTGAATTTTGAATTTGATAAAGACTCAAGCTATGAATGTTAAGATGTTGTCCACAAGATAATCAATTTTAAAATTTGATTGATCTTTAACTAACATTAGACCTATGAAGTTATAATGAGTTTTTCTCAAGAGAAAAAAAAAAACCCATGTGGTAATGTTAAGGCATCAAACTCATATGGACAATGTTGTACACATAGTTTACATGCATGTATTAAGGGATAGGATTTTAAAATCATGCTCAAGCAATTTGAGTTTGATTAATATTCATTTTCTATACACATTAAGGTATATAAAGATGGTTGATTGTCATACTAGAGTTCATATAGATGAAATATGGCAATATACTTTAAACTCTTCTGAATGATTACTCTTGCGAGACGGTTAGTAATCAAAGGAGTTATATGAATTCATAGAATCTTAACTAAGTGTACAAATGGAATCTATGAGGAATAATATTAAGTGAGTTAAGATCCAAATGTAGACCAACATTTTCATAACCCATGGAACCAATTCTGGCCACTCATTTTTTTCAATCAAAAATAAAAAAACTCATTTTCCACCCTCTTTTTTTAAAATAAATATCTTACAAAACGTAAATCGTCACCAAGACGATAAAAATACACCATCGCAGACATATTTTTTTAGCTTTCATTAACGGTGTCACGATAAACTTCAAGGAATTTTTTTGCGATTTTTTTTTCAGTCACATGCAAAATCATAAGTATGATTGTATAACGAAACATATATGATTATCGTATAAACCGGATCAATAGATTTCATAAAATCATATATGATTTCATAAAATCATATTTATTTGTGATTCCGACACAACTTTTTTCAATTGTGTTTCAGTCACGAATTACGAAATCTAATATATTTCGTAACACGAATCATATATTCTTCGTACAACGAATCATATATATTTCATAAAATCATATATGATTTCATAAATCATATATGATTTCATAAAATCGATAAAAAGACTTCAAAAAATCGATAAAAAAAAGTTCGAAAGCGAAATTATATAGTGTCGCCCCTCTATAAGAAAATAAATTAATTCTCGTACGCGATGGTATTTTTGTTTTGCGTACTCGTTAAGCGGTGTGTGAGATATTTAATTTTTTAAAAAGGGGGAGGTGGAAATGGGTTTTTTTATTTTTTATGAAAAAGATGAGTGGCTAGATTGGATATCATTGGTCTATGACAAATGTTGGGTCTATATTGAACTTTTGGCATGATATATTTTCCCTAAATTGATTCTACAAACTTCTTTCTTTAAATACAATCTGCCAATCTATATATATATATATATATATAATTCATTCATGATCAAACAGTTTTCTAAATCATCTTCTTACCTGAGTCGATCAAGGTTAGTTTGATTATATCACATGTCTACGTTTTTTATTAATTTATCTATTGTTGTTACTCAAAGTTCTGCCGTTTTCTATATTGTCTTCTGTTTACTCCAAAAGTGTTCATCTTTGTTACATTAGTTTTTTTGTGTCGAACGAATTGTTATGTTTTTGGCGACCATGTAGCAGTTCTTTGTATGTTTTGTTATTATGGTAGTTTTGTTGCGCGTCTCTTTATTGATTGTCAGGTTGGTTACTGTTATTCTTTTTATTGTTAGTGTCTCGCTAGTTTTTACTAAGAGATTCGTGGTATATACACGTCGCGTAAAACTTGGGTTCGTGTTGCTTTTAGTAATCGTATTCATTACATGGTTCGTTATATTTTCTGCTTCTTTATTACATACATCGCTCTAAAACAAGCTATATATATCGTAAAGAACGATATTGTTCACTTTACTGTTAGGATTCTGTACTATAATATAATCAATAAAAGAAGTTTACAATGTTAACGTACGACTTCTAGTTATAAAACTGTAATGCTAATTATATCGAAACTAAGGAGTAATTAATAAAAGACATACGTACATTCGTACAGTTTATGCTTAATAATGTAAATTTATGTTACACTCACATTCTACCTATTTTTCCAGAGTTTTCAACCCCATCAAAGCTGTGAACTAATGGAGGAAATGTCAAATTCAAACCAGGGACGGAACCAAACATAAGACACAATCATACTACGAATAACGAAAAATACTACATGAACAAAGTTTTGAGTTCCAGAGTTCTCAACCCCATCAAAGCTGTGAACTAATGGAGGAAATATCAGATTCAAACCAGGGACGGAACCAGAACATAAAGTCACCAATGCGTCTTACGAAAAAAAACAAAAATACGACATGAACAAAGTTATGAGTTCCATAGTTCTCAACCCCATCAAAGCAGTGATTAAATTGTAGAAATATCAGATTCAAACCAGAACGGAACATAAAGTCCACAGGCATCACGAAAAAACGAAAAATACTACATGAACAAAGTTTTGAGTTCCAGAGTTCTCAACCCCATCAAAGCTGTGAACTAATGGAGGAAATATCAACGAAAAAACAAAAAATACTACATGACCAAAGTTTTGAGACCGGGTGCATTTATGAAAAGAGGAGGGTTTTTAACAAAATTAACACTACGAAACAAAAATCCATGGGTGTCTCGGGACCCCCCGGGACACCCCCTGGTTCCGTCCGTGATTTAAACTACGGGAACAATTGTCATAAAGTGATCGACAATTGCGCCTATTCACAGAAATACAAAGGTGTGGTGCCACAGCAGAATGGACATTGGGGTGCTCAATTATATACAAATAACCAACGCATATGGCTTGGAACATTCAAAACTGAAAAAGATGCAGCTATGGCTTATGATCGAGCATCGATCAAGCTTAGAAGTTATGATGCCCCAAGAAACTTCCCTTGGTCTCAAACAACTGATCTAGAGGCAAAGTTCCAAAGTCCTCTTAATATGGAAGACATATTAAAAATGATTAAAGACGAAACATATGAATCCAAGTTTAATGAATTTCTAAGAGAGAAAACCGGCAAAGAAAAAGATGATGATTTATCTGTGCAAAAGAATTGTGATAATTTTCGTAGGCTACTATTCGAAAAGGAGTTAACACCAAGTGATGTTGGTAAGCTTAATAGATTCGTTATACCTAAGAAATTTGCTGTGGCGTATTTTCCTCCAGTACCCGATAATGATCATTCAGAAGGGTTTGTTAATGATGAGGTGATTCTTCCTTTTTATGATGTTGATAATAAATTGTGGAAGTTTCGGTACTGTTATTGGAAGAGTAGCCAGAGTTTTGTATTTACCCGCGGTTGGAACCAGTTTGTTAAGGAAAAAAAACTAATGGCTAATGATAAGATAAGTTTTTACTATAATGAGGATCTTAGAAGCCCAAATTCAGGCGTTTAATGTACTAGTTTGCCTAAATAATTATTGACGAGTTTGCAGCTTGGAATGGAACACAAGTCATGTACTGGAAACAAAAGAAGATAAGGAACTGTTGAGGAGTCGGAGATAAGCGAAATGAAGTAACCAAACTAAGCAAATGTAGAAACTAAAGGATTTAAGCTCTTTGGAGTTCAAATAATGACAAGTTAGATTTTTTAATTTCACCAAAGCTTCTTTAGTAGCTCTTTGGAATTAACCTTAGAGATATCTATGTCTAACCTCTAGCATATTGATCTATGAAAAAACAAATTTGTTTGCTAAGTATATATAAATGTTTTAATAGTTTAGTGCTGAGCCTTTCATTATATATAGCAGGATAATTGGCGGCGTCACAAAAATGAAACCACTATTCGTTTGTTTTTCGATTATTTTTACTTGTTCAATTCTAGTGTTTCTGATAGTTAAGTGGAGAAGGTGGCAGACTCAGGAGGAGTTGTAGTGTTAAGAAGAAGAAAAAGGATTGCTGGGTAATTTTGTTAAGGTTGAAATTCGTATAGAAATAATATTGAAAAAATAAAATATGCCTGTATCAATTCCATATACGTGTTCAGTTAATTATAGAATGTTTTAATTTGTTGTCTTATATTCAAATAAAGGGAAATATAGTAATTTTGCCGCTGAAAGTTTCAAATTTTAAAACTTGAGTGTTAACGTGTGAAACAATTCAACATTAATTCATGAAACATTAATCTACATCGTCTGCACTACATATGATCTATTTTATATATAATAGATGACAGTTTTGAACCTCTCTCGCTAATTAATTTTTTCCTAGATATCATAGAGCCTAATTTTTGGATTCGATCGTTTAATGGTGACATTATTTTTAGCAAGCTAATGTGAAACAACTAGGAAAGTTTTAGTGATGACCTTAATTTTGAATGTTTATAGGGGAATCGTTTACTTAGATATGAGAACTTAAAAACTTAATCACATTTGGCAAACTAATGGGATATAACATGATGTAGATAATTATGCATCAGATGAAACTGATTTATGAGAAAAGAAATACAAAACAGTTTCGTTAGGACATTCACTATGGGAGGTCTTTGAAAAGATTTATAACTTACGAAAAAGTTTATATTTTGTTTCAATCATAATGAGCTATCTATGTGCCATGAAGAGGTCTAAGATTTTAGAACTTTTCAAAATTTAATGCATGTGTATTTCATATTGTTATAAAAAGTTTATGCAGGGGGTTTATAATATCAAAAAGTTTATAAATTTATGATTTAGCTATTAGCCTTTATTAGTCAACACATATTTTTAGATGATTAGATAATGATTAGTAGGGTGATTGGATAATTATGAGTAGCTGTCTAGTCATCATTAGCTCGATTGTGGTCATTGGGCTCAAGCCTATCTATTTGTATCTATAAATATCATGTATGTTTGAGAGGAATGATCAAGCAAATCAATTAGCTCTAATGTGGTTTTTGCCAATTCTAATATGGTATCAAAGCCTATTATGATCCTACCCCAAAAATTCCACTTCGCTTGCTGCTATTTTTCTTCTTCTTTTGCCGATTGGCTTGCTGCCAATTCGATTACTTTTTGCTTGTTGCTAAAAAGAAAGTAATAATATTATTTTCCTAGGCGATCGTGCACACATACTATGACTTCTCAATTGTATGGTTTCAATTATAATATGTTGCATATAGTACCATATTTTAATTCCATGAATCCCTTGCAATCCAATATAGTACCGGCGCAACAACAGTGTCCCATTCCTCAGCCTTAACCGGCCCAGTCAATGGCCCAACCTCAACAGGACTTTATTGCTGCTACTGCCTCTCCTCACCCAGCCCATGACAAGCCCACTTTGCAGCCTCAACAGTCCTATTGTGTTATACCGAGGCCATGACCAAAATTTTATAACTATGGATGTTTCAGGATGTTATAACTAACATGCCAAATGCCTTCAATCTCAAGCTTACCATGTTTCCAAGAAGGATATCAGACTAATGATTCTTATAGATCCGTCTTGGAACATGACATCGGTAATCACTTCTCATTTGGCCAGACAATACAGTGATATACTCACTTCTTTTTAGTAATTCAAGCATTATCCATCTGTATTTGTTGGCAATGTCCACTTCTATTCTGTCACTCATACCGGACCTAGCTTCTTGCATACATCTCTAAGCCTCTTACCTAATCATATTCTGTCGACAAACCTCATATCATTAAGATTTAATTTCATTCGTCAATTACTCCGTGACAATGATGTATTCTGTTGAATTTGATGTTATGGTTTTTCGGTTAAAGGATTACCAACCTGACGGCTACTTCTTCGTTGTGATAGTACGGGTGACCTTTACCCGGTCACTCAACAACCTTCGTCTTAAACTCTATTTTTTTCTTTCATTTATTCACTACATGGCACAGACGCCTGGGTCATCCAGGAGACAATGTGCTTCGTCATTTAAGTCAGAAATTTAATTCAGTCGTAAATCAAATTAACAGCTTGTTCATGCATATAAATTAGTAAAACATGCTAACTTCCGTTTTTATAATTCCGAGTCTTCTGTTGATTCTGTGTTTGAAATCATTCACTCGGATATATGGACATCACCAATTCCGAGTGAAAGTGGAATTAAATATTATGCTATATTTTCAGATCATTTTTGCACTTTGTTTGGGTCTACCCTTTGCATAAAAAATCTGATTTGTTTGATAATTTTGTTGCTTTTTGTACTTATGTCAATAAGCAATTTAATGTCGACATCAAGGCTTTGTAGTATGACCATGGTGGTGAATATGACAACACCCGTTTCCATGACCTTTTTCTCTAAAATGGCATACAATTTCGGTTTTCTTGGCCCACTGTACTTCGCAACAGAAGGCAAATCCTAGCTTATGCTTTCGCACCATTAAATTACCATATCCGTACATTACTCTTATCAAGCCACATCCTCCATCTTATTGGGTGGAAGCTCTTAATATGGCTGCTCACCTTTTAAATATATTACCTTCTACCGCCATTAATAATGAAATACCATTCACCAAACTCTATAACCAAACCCACACATATGAACATTTGTGTGCCTTTGGATGTCTTTGTTATCCTTACGTTGATGTTGCACATAAACTAGAACCACATTCCACACCTTGCATCTTTCTTGGTTACCTACCCCCGCCAATCCTCGTGGTTATCGAGATCTCGACTTACCTCTCAATAAATTTATTATTCGAACATGTGCGGTTTGATGAAGACGTTTTTCCGTTTGGAAATGTTATGTCTTCTAATAAACCAACATATGATTTCCTTTTACCACCTATACAAACTACAACCAATGTTCCCACGACTGAACCATTTGTCTAACACATGGATGAACAAAACAACCCAAAGTACAACCCCATCTACAACGCCGCTCCAAACCAGATCCACCACAACCCGAACCCATCATCTCATAGCTCAATACAATCCTAACATTCGCCAACACAATCACAATCCCCAATAACGTAGATAGCCATAACTCCAATTCCCCATAAATAATTCCTCACAACAAACCATGCTACCCATTCCCATGGTCACATCGTGCTAAAGCTGCATTTTCCAAACATTTGAACGTAATGAATTTTCATGTACCAAACTACTTCTCACTCCTTCCATCGTTATCATGTTCATGCTCTTCGTGACCCTAACTGGAAAGAAGTATGTTAGATGAATATAATGCTTTAATTACTAACGGAAACGTGGGTTCATTTTGTACCCCGTCCAATTAACGTTAAATGTGGTTCGTTCGATGTGGATTTTCAAGACATAAAATTAATGGCAGATGCTCATTAAAGCGTATAAGGCACGTCTTGTTGCAAACGGTCACAGTCAAAAGCAGGGTTATTGATTATGATAACATTTAGTCTGGTGGGTTTAAACGCTATCATGTCGTACTGTTTTTGAAGTCTTAGCAGTTTCCTTCTGAACTGGTCTTCATTCATCAACTGATGTAAAGATTATCTTTCTTCATTGGCCACTTATCTGAGACTGTTTATGATGCGTCAACCTCCTGGGTTTATGTTGATACAAACAAACCTAATAGTTTTGTCATCTGAAGTGAATCTTTGATGGGCTATAAGCAAGCCCCGTGTGCATGGTTTTCACAATCACGCTTTGCTAGTTAGCTACACGAGTTCTGTTCCTTCAGCATATTAAAACTGACTCCTCTTTATTTATCTTCATTGAGATCTGACATGCTTATTTGTTGCTTTAATGGGATGATATTATTCTTACATCCATCGTCCTCAACATTATTACAACGGATCATATGCTTCCCCTCCCCAGGAGTCACTATGACAGGATCTTGTTCAACTCAATTAATTTCTTGGTATTTCTGCTCATGCGATCGCATCTGGCTTGTTTTTGGCTAATCAAAATTTAACAAGGAAATTCTTGAGCAAGCTCATATTCAAAATTGTACCCGTACCGAACCCCTGTTATACAGAGTCCAAGCTGGTTCGGATGTGCCCCAGTCAGCGACCAAACTATATCGCACCTTGCTGTGCTCTTTCAGTATCTTACCTTTACGCGCCCAGACTTATCTTATGCTGTCCAGCAGGTCTGTCTTTATATGCATGAACCCCTCGTGGATCCGCACTTTACTGATTTGATGCTATTACTCTCGCTATGTTTTTGGTACCCCTAGATTGATGTCTGCAGCTTCATGGTATCATCTACTACTCAGCTAGTGCTATACTGAGCTGATTGGGTTGGCTCCCTGTTACCCCGTCGGTCCACATCCGGGGATTGTGTGTTTCTGGGACAATCTTTTATCATTGTCTGGTGAAACTCAGGTTACGTACGTCTCGTTCTAGTGTGAAGCTGAATATCGAGGTGTTGCTAATGTTGTTGCTGAGACTGCTTGGATCCGTAATTTGCTATGTGAGCTTCATACTCCTCTATTTACTGCTCTTAGTCTATTTGACAATGTTAGGTGAAGTCTATATGTCTGCAAATCAGTTCAATCTATTAATGCACGAAACACATTGAGACGAATATTTATTTTGTTCGTGACTTTGTTGCTTCGGACAAGTTCGTGTTCTTCATGTCCCTTCAAGATTCCAGTATGCAGATATTTTTACTAAGGGCCTACCCACTGCTTTATTTATTGAGTTTCACTCCAGCCTGAACGTCCGAAGATCTCCCGCTCACACTGAAGGGGAGTATTAGCCTTTATTAGTCAACACATATTTTTGGATGATTAGATAATGATTAGTAGGGAGTGATGAATAAGTATGGTAGCTGTCTATCATCATTACTGGAAAATGTGGTCATTGAGCTCAAGCATATCTCTTTGTATTTATAAATATCATGTATGTTTGAGAGGAATGATCAAGCAAATCAATTAGCTCTAATGTGGTTTTTGCCAATTCTAATATTAGCATGTTATAAACCTATTGAAAAGCTCAACCATTGTGGATATTTTTATAACCACTTCTAAATAATACTGAAGGCATCCACTATGGTTAATGATCATAGAGCTTTATAAATTACATTTTTCATGTCACATTAATAAGTTTTAAACCTTTTGAGGTAATAAACATATTTCTACTATGATAATCTAACATTCCTAACATGTATAAAATCTAACATAAGACTTTTTCTTGCCACATAAATATTAAATAAAACTCCACTATAGATAATATAAAACATAAACATTTTCAAGTTTTTAAAATCTATTTTTAAACCTCTCAAAATTGATGCTCTTGTCAATGAGCTGATTAAGAAATATAATATCAAACCTTTTGAAAATTTGGGAATGTAACGTGTCCACGGTTTGGTTTTTTCTTTTTTTCTCTTATGCATTATATCAATTCACGTATAGGTAGCTCATTTGTAAATTTTAACCACAATAATCTAAAACTTGGAACATAAATTAGTTAATTGATCATAAAAAGGTTTAAACTCTATAATAAAAAGCTTGTATATGAGATTTAACTAATTTAAAAGCTTTATTTAAAACTTTTTACAAGTCTTGGCATAATACCCTTTTTTAATTATTTTTTTAAAAATAGAATTTAATATAGAGGTTGAAGTCAAACGAGCAACAAGTTGCGTCGCTAGCCCTCCTATTTTTTAAAATAGGATTTATGTGTCTTAACATTACTATGCATAACTCGTTAGACTATGTTGAGGAGTTCCAGTGCCTCAGGTGCGAGGAAACCAAATGTATCAGACGTGAAATGAATTAACACGTGTTGATAATTTTCAATGCATGTTTTCTCTTGTATTATCACTTTGCACGATGCGGCTTTAAAACAGCATGTCCTACTTTAAAATTCGACTACTCAAACCCACGAGAAGAGAAACCCCGGTAAGATCACACACGCATGTAAAAAGTATACATGTTAGGAATCTGAGCCAGGGTATGTTCGAGCTCCAACTCCTCTAGCTTACCGCCGGTTCTTCAGTCAACATGTGAAGTCAGGTGTTTTCAATTGGTTCCAGAAGATTGAAGAGTAAAAACGACAATTTATAATTGTCGTAACTTATCTTTTAATATTTGCATTTATCTTATTTTGATTAAAGATTTGTTTAGATTCATAAGAGTTATTGTGTTTCTTTGTTTTAGTTTTAGTATAGATTCTTAGATTTCTTTCTAACACTCTTTTTGACTATAAATTATTGTAATCGTTTTAGGTTTTAGGTTTTAGAAAAAGTTATTTATGAGTTTATAAAAAAAGATTGTTTCCTCTTCAACTCCTTAGCTGGGGACCGCTTTTAGGGTTTAACAAATTCCTTTTTTAATTTTTTATTTTGTGATTTCTTGCATTCATAACATATCCGCCATCATTATATTTGGAGAAGAAATCACACAAATTATTGAACGAAAATCGCGAGAATCAAAAAATAATTTTGTTTCGGCTCGTCATTTTCTGCACAGCCGTGGGAAAACTAACGGCGAGCGTTTGTTCAGCATTGGATTTCTGTGAGTTTTAGGCATAATGTCCAGGACACATAGATCTACGATCTCACCGTTCAGATTCGCGATTGAAGATTTCTACAAGGAGATATATCTGCTCAAAGTTGCTGCTTTTTCTACTGAATTTTCTGATTCAATGGACTTTTTTACCCCCCACAATTATTTGGACATGGAAAACCATTTGTTAGGCACTCGTAGGTTCGTCGGACGAGGCAGCTATGCAACTAACCAACAAGGATCACGTGTTGTAGAGAATGAAGACCTCCTTAAACAAGTGAATGAACTTTAAGATAGATTCCATAATCAAGCTAACCGTAGAGTCGTCGAACGAGGTAAGGGTGTTCAAAAAAACCGAGAAACCGATAAACCGAGCCGAACCGCTAAACCCGAAACCAAAAAAACTAAAACCGAAAAAACCGAAATCGAAAAAACCCGCTTATCACTGTTCGTTTCGGTTTTTATTTTTAGATATCCTCGGTTAACCGAACCGAACCATGTATCATATACATTAATGTTTTTAACTGAATGTCTAATTATTTATACAATTATTGATTATATTATTGCACTGTTTTTATTTTATAAGGACTTTTTTTATTCTAATGTAAACATTTATTAAACATCTATCTTTGAAAATTGATAAACATGATTATAACCTATAAACGTCAAATGTATATTTTCTGTTAATTTGTTATGTATATTTATTTGAATGTGATTATTGTGTCGTAATAACTTTAGTATGATTTTAATCTATCTATTCAATGATAATTAATTTTACTAAAATGACATTTTACGTTCTAAATTAATTTAACGTTAATGTGGTTAAACTCTCGATTGAACGTATAGGATGGTTAACCGTGACCCGAACCGCGGGTAACCATTCATTTCGGGTATCTGCATGTTCGGGTAACCGTCTAGTGCAGTTTAGTTTTGGTAGTAAAATATATTACCTGCACCGCGACGGGTAGTTCAAATATTCTAACTAAACTAACCGAACCGACCCGTGAACACCCTAGAACGAGGCAATGGTCACGTAAGTAAGGATAATGTCACTTTACGTGGATTTTCTATAGGCATGATGGAATGTGATTCTCCATAGGGAAGTCGTATTAAAGAAACAGAGAAGGGTTAGAAAGTTTTAGAGTTCGAGACTTGAAAAGACATGAGTTGATAACGAGTCTTCTACAAGAGGAGGAGAATGGTGCATGGCATGTTTGAGCTCCAGCTCCTCTGACTTAACCGCGGTTGGTTCTTCGGTCAACATGTGAAGTGAAGTGTTTCAGTTGGTTCGAGAAGATTGAAGGGTAAAAACGATAATTTATAAATGTCGTAGCTTATCTTTTAAGAGAGGTGATGTGTTTCAAAAGCTTTAAATTTATAATGACTAAAAATACCAATTTTATTATAGGGAAACACACGGGTAAAAGTATAACCCACATATGTAGTATAATCTTTTTAGGTAAGACCATGTCGTCCACAAAGGATTGAGTAGTAATCAATACTCAAAGAGAACAGACTAACAATTTTGTAAATAAACCTTTTTACAATGATAATAAAGAAGACTACTCGGATAGTTGAAATAATTTATAGTTTGGAAATGATATAAGACCTCAAAGATTATACCTTTAACATTATAAAAGTATAGGTCTCGTCAGAAAACTTTTCAAAAATTAACTATAATTAACTTCAAGACTTATATTTATTTAACTAGACCAAATGTGGCCCACCAAAAATCCAGTTTCTAAATATATCAAAGCTATTTGTTTAACAATTTATGAAATGGATTTCTCGACAAACGTTAAAGATCAATAGACAAAATCTTTAAAACCGAACATAAATCAAAAAACGGAGTCTTTCGACTATACCGATATTTTATATAATCTAAGATTGATAATCAAAAAACGATAAGAATAATGAAAACAATAGATTGCAACATAAGCTTGAGATTAAAGAGATCATGATCATACCAAACACTTATTCATTATCATAACGTCACCGAGTAGTCATGAGAGATTTAGCCTCTCATGGCTAAGGAGTTCATAACATAACTTGATTTGATAACACACTTCATTCTTTTACTAAACTAGTATGATGTTCTTCGTTGTTCTTGGTGATTGGATCTTGATTCTTCAAAGGATATGGTGTTTATACTTGGAAAGTGTTTAGGACTTCATAAGGGATAAGAGGATGATTAAGGGATGGATACTTAGTTAATTGTAAGTATGAGAGATGATTTGAAATGTGTGAAATTCGTCCTCTATTTATAGGCTTATGAGGGTTGAAAGTAAGTGCACAATAGGATTTGTGTGGCGTACTTGGTGATTAAATACGAGGGAATTAAATGTTTAGTGAAGAAGTGCGGTGCACAAAGGGAATTGTGCGGCGTACTTAGGGTACTAATGCAATAGCATTTAAGTCTTCATTTATTCTTCATTGTCAGATAGAAAGTGCGGCGCACAAATGAAATTGTGCGGCGTACTTGTGGAGTTAATGCATTCAATTGACTAAGTCTTTAATTCCATTGACTTGAGAAGAAGTGCAGCGCACAAGGGATAAGTGAGGCGCACATTTGCACTTTTGAGCTTGATTCTTTATCTTTTGTATATAGTGTTCCTGAAGTGTATAATTACTCGATCTTTGTTGTGTTTGAGCTCGGGATTTCTTCAAGCGAACTTGCACATATTTCATGCTATTAAGTATCGAAAGTTCACAAGAAATGATTAAATATATACGAATAACGCCACCAAAAACATGTATAATTTGGGCATTATCAAATCCCTCCACACTTAGCTATTGCTTGCCCTCGAGCAATCAAAGCGAGAAAATAATATCATTTATCGTGACGTGGAGAAAATTTAGATTTTTTAAGTGTTTACAGGTTTAGATAACTTTTCAGGCATTGCATATAACAACACCTCACATAGGTAGATGTGTTGATTTAGAATTCACTCAGTTCACGGTCCCAATAGAGTTTTATATATAAAATTTTGTAAGAAACACAATTTTCACAGTCATAACTAGCATCTACCATAGGCTTGTACTTGACACATAAACCAGACCGAAGGGCGGAACTGATACTGAAAGACGGTAGCATATACAATCTTCATTTGCCAGGAAATAAGCCTTTATTTCTTGAACTTATATAGATATCTATTAATATATATTATATATAGTATATATATATATATATATATTACCATATTGTTTGACCAACATATAATAATAACTAAGGCTTGGCACAAAACTTCATTTTTCAACTTTAACTTCTTACTTAGGTATTTCAGCAACTTAGCACTAAAGGGAGTGCTTACAAGAACAGAAACTTGCGGGATTCATAACATATGATTAATCAGGCTTCGGTCTAGTAAATGATGATAAAGCACAAGTTCTAGAGCTTCTAAATTACCGACTCACTAATAATAATTATCAACCAATACCATTGTTCCAGAAAAGGCGACAAAACCACATATACACATCCATAACGATGGAATAGATACATATGATTGCTCATTCCTTAACTCAAACAAGCTAAAGGCATCAATTATCTTGGGTACCAAAGGTGGGTACCTGAGTATTCTAAAGGCTTATAATTCTCACAATTTTTGGTGGGTTGATTTTGTGCTAGCTGAAATGTCAATCCGGTTAGATTTGCCTTACTAAGAGCGTTTTTTTTTAATTTTTAAAGCATATATATATTTAAGATTTTTGTTTTTGAAAAGTACCAGTGGTTTAAAAATTTTTTGCCCGGAAAACATAGCAAATGGAATTAATTTTTCCTATTTGGCTCCCCTCCACACTTAAGTTGAACATTTGCCTAAATGTGATAACTGATAATAGAGATAAAATAGGGAAAATTAAGGGAAAACGGTACTTCCCAGGGCATAGAGAAATGTATAGCTGCGGGAGAGCTATCCTTGAGATTACTTCTTAATTTTCTAATCTTTAAGCTATATTACCTGCATAAAAGTAAACACACAAAAGCACACAAAAAGAAAATATTTTTGTTGTTTTTTTAGACAATAAACAAAGGATATTAGTTAAAGAATGGACTCCTCCACGCTTAAGTAAAGCATGGTTTGCCTCCCGAGAAGCGCTTAATTTTTGAGGAGAGTCATTAGCTAGACTCGTACTTCGGGAGTTCATTCTTTAGGAAAGAAGGGAGTGACTGCTTCCCTTTGGTCATTATATTCTTCTTCTTCTTCATGATATAGTTTAAGTCGATGGCCGTTAACAATAAATCTTTTTCCATCTTTTCCATATAGTTCAACATATCCGGATGGATATTGATGTTTCACTACATATGGTCCTAGCCAGCGAGATCTGAGTTTCGTTTGTTTGAATTTATACTTTGAGTGAAAAAGCAGAACCTTGTTTCCATGTTTGAATTCTTTTCTCATTCTTAGTTTTCTATCATGCCAGACTTTGGTTCTTGCCTTGTACAGACGAGAGTTTTCATAGGCTTGATGTCTGAGTTCATCTAATTCGTGTAATTGAAACATTCGTTTTTCACCAGCAGCGATGAGATCTGGGTTACAGCTCTTCAGTTCTTAGTATGCACGGTGTTTAATTTCAAATGATAGGTGACAATTTTTTCCATATATGAGTTTGTATGGTGTTGTACCGGTTAGTGATTTGTAAGCTATACGAAAAGCCCACAGAGCGTCATCAAGTTTTCTTGATATTGAATATAAGATCTTGATTGATGACTAGTATGTGTAAATAAAGGTGTAATAGTGTGTGTGATTAGAGAGATAATTTCTTAACTT